>QEIL01000071.1:0-120783 GCA_003116535.1 Paecilomyces niveus
TGCCATCACGTGACTCAGTAGCATGCTACATAATATCGCACTCGGGAGCGCACACTAGAGGAGACCAGCGATTAGTCTCAATACAATACTGCTGCTTACCACGCTACCTGAATATCCCTTACATAAAGCCCGCAATTACTCCACTCCTTCACTTACCAGCTGGCCATAAGAATCTTTCTCTGGTCAATTGATTGCACAGCTTGTTATTCTTCAATTGGAATATCGTGGGATATCGATGGCAAAGATATCGAGCGAGCTCCTCAAGGGCCTCAAAACAGGCATCTCGAGTCACTGCATTGTCAACGTATTTGACGTGCGAATCCAGGTCCTTCTCTAGCTCTGACATCTTTGTATCGTGGTACCACTGGAAATACGAGTCCATCTCAATCCACTCATTCCAGTCGAGCTTCCGGATACCCATTGTAATGAAGTTCGGGCCATGGCGGAACGGCCGATATAGTTGCGGTGTACTTGATTCTAAGTCAAAATCATTGAGTGGTACTGGCAATGGCGTCTTGAATGGTGCTTGCGCAGGTGGTTTCTCTGCATTCGCTGCTCCTAAGAAAGGTTCAGCGATTGAAGCCGCATAACGATGGATTCCCAGCGTACCGATCTTGAAAGCTTTCTGCGATACCTTTACCCAAATCCAATACACGAGGGTACCCAGTACCAGTACTAGGTATGTTTCAGCTGGCAGCTTGGACCAGCGCTCAAACACGGGAAATACGTGCAACATGATTGTCGGGTAGTTGCCTCAACGGCTGTCATTGTTATGAAAGTTGTACCCAGGAAAGCATTGCGAAAGATATATAACCGAAGCTACCTTCCCTAGATTTATTGGGCTTATCGGATAATGTCTCAGGATAATTTCTGCACCTGTAATATAGCGCGATATGTATTCGGATCCAATTTCCAGAATCATCTGATGCCATGAATTATACTATTTTGGGAAAGTCTCTCTGAACGCTGTGGGCAGCGGACACGAGATGTGTACGGCTCAAAAAAAGGGAACATCAATAGAAGCGGTATTGAGCAATAGAATATATGATAAGATTCCCTAGAATAGTTAATAGGCTG
Organism: Paecilomyces niveus; assembly: GCA_003116535.1. Lineage (NCBI taxonomy): Eukaryota > Fungi > Ascomycota > Eurotiomycetes > Eurotiales > Thermoascaceae > Paecilomyces > Paecilomyces niveus. The sequence goes on from QEIL01000071.1 coordinate 1,078, forward strand.
AAGTTTTGATTCTGTTTCATTGGACTTCCGAAAACCGTGTGCGGCGCGACGCCCAATCTGGGAACGCGCTAGTTCGCTAGTTCTTATCAGGCATCTGGATAGGCCATCTCCACCTCTACGATTCCAATTCCACAACCCTCTCCGAGTCTGCCTGCTTCCTCGCCAGTGGCGACTTTGAAAATGCTCCGTACAATTCGTGGATCTCACATAGCTGCGACAAACTTCACATCGATAGCGATATTCAATTATCGTGCCTTGGCACCCGGGGCAGTGCATAATAGCTATTCCGCTAGGATCAAGTCGACAGAGCACGTCGTCGGATGGATATGTATCCCACAGTGGCAGGGGGGAATTAATTTTCCGCTATGAGAAGTTGCACGAATCTCCCCCCGGCAAGACTTGTTCGTTCTGTCTGGATGCAAGATGTCTATCACGCTCCCTTTTTCTGTCAGCCAATTCTTCCTCAGCTCCCATTAGTTGTCCACCCAACTTGCACGTGGGATGTTGGCAGACTCCCAAATCCAAATAATACCACTGTTATTCATTATTTCCTGACGATACATCAAGGGTATTTTATTTAAAGAATGCAATTATGCTCCTGCAGTTTGTAAGGAAATATCCCAGAAGCTCAACAGATAATCGTGGGCGCTAGTTCTATTGTGTAAGATGACAGGCATGCGACCTACATAAAAGAATTACTTAAGTCCTATAGATTTTGTATTTGCAGACGGGGAAGTCAAAAAGAGGACTTAAACCGCGCAAAATAATCAAATGGTATCCTGTTGTGGAGTATTTATTACTAATGCGTTGAGTCTGAAGGCCTTCTATTCGGTAGCGTAAAGGTTGATCGGGAACGCAGTAGCTTATAGAAGTGGCTCTAATATGCAAGACCTAGTATATTCAATAGTTACAATAGACTTTTATATAGAAATCTCAGAATTGATCATTTAATAGAGATTTAAGCAGTTGGGAGAAAGTAGAAGTTTGGGGTAGAAGTTGACACGAGTGGCGAGCTCGAGGCCGACCGAGGGGGCCGTCGATCTATATGTGTCAACTATCTTGAACTTACTAATAATTAATCGATCCACAACCGAAATATAACATGGTTAATTCAACTATCGATTTTAGACATGTTTATAGTGAGAGATAATACTTGGCGTCTTCTTATATTTCAGGGGCTGGGCATGGGGTAACAAGAAAAAAACAATTGCGCTGATAGGTTGTGTTAACAGTAATCATTCCCGCTCCAGTAACCTTTATGTGGCGCGGTCCACAAACGTATAAATACGGAGATGAGGTAACCGCCTACTATTCTAAGCAAGCCCTCGGAATCTTGAAGCTGTCTAGACCTATCCTGTCTCTTACTTTCTACCGTATGACCTGGCAGAATATTACCAATATTCCGCAGAACCCCTCCACCTTTGCTAACAAACTTACTAGGAGGGAACCAATACTTTTTTTCTTGTGTGTCAGGAAAATGGGTCGGTGTAGTAGCCAAATCCGGTCAGTGATGTACTTATATCATATGACAGGTCTGTCTTGTCTGTTGAATCCAGCCACTCTAGTAGTTCAAGAATCTGCCGTCACGTGGAGGAAATAGTCGCTGGTCCCCGCTCCGGGGGTTGGCTTACAGTCTGAAGTGGGTTGACACTCCTTGCTCCTGTGAAGGCTTCCGACATTTGACGTCGTTTGTATACAATCTACGAGCCCGTTCTAAATCCGCCATGAACACCCTTCGCGCACTAGCTAGGCGGACCCGGCATAAAGCCCTCGAAAACAAGTCAAAAACAGTTAGAGTGAGATCGAATATTCTCCGCAAGATATCGACGCACTCGCATGGATCTAATCCAAATCAACAGTTCAAACGGTTTCTGCTTATACCAGCGATAGCCTTCTCGGGTTCTGTCATCCTCTGGTGCACCTCAAGGACGGCAATTTTAGCAGAAGGTCCCGACTACCATCACATTCAAGGGTATAGTCAGCGCCATGGGTATGGTGACGATAACCGACTTGTCCCCTCTGAAGCCCCAATGATACCTTTAAGGCCTGTCGGGCACAATACGCAAACGCATACAGTCGATGTACACGCGGAACCAGGACCTGAATCATTAGATCTAATAAAACTGCCTGCAGAAAAAGCTATCCTGGCCAGTGCACCGAATGTTCCACCTCCAATAACTCGCGACTATCCTGTACTTCTGAAAGTGAACTTGACAACAACCGTCAAGAAGGCCCAACTGACAGGCGCATACAAGTATGAGCAATGGACGTTCAACCACCAGGTTCCTGGCCCATTTATCCGTGCTCGAGTTGGCGATATCGTGGAAATCATACTGACGAACAAAGACGAGAGCGGCATGCCCCACAATATTGACTGTCACGCCTTCCTTGGACCAGGTGGTGGATCAGCGGTGACAACAGCAGAAGAAAACCAGACGAAGAGGGCAAGATTTAAGTTGTTGTATCCGGGGCTCTTTGTGTATCATTGCGCTGCAGCACCAGTGCCTGTGCACATTGCTAATGGGATGTATGGACTTATATATGTCCAGCCAATGGAGGGTGATCTCTCGCCGGTAGATAAGGAGTATTATGTTATGCAGAGCGAGTGGTATCACGAGCCACCTGAGGTTGGAGATGACGGCAAGAGGTCGAATACGGTAGAGTTTTCCTATCCGAATGCGCTGTCCGAGGAACCGAATGTTGTGGTCTTTAATGGGACCGAATCGGCATTGACGAGGGATAAACCTTTGAAAGCGAACGTGAATGATACAGTGCGCATTTTTTTCGGGAACGCTGGGCCCAATTTGACAAGTTCATTCCATATTATTGGGAGCAATTTCAGGAGGGTATATCGAGATGGAGATGTCTTGAGTCCTCCTGGACAATTTGTCTCGACTTTAAGCGTTCCACCGGGTGGGGCAGCTATCGTCGACATGAACATGCTTGTCCCGGGTACTATGACACTGGTTGACCATGCTATTTTCCGTTTGGATAAAGGTGCTGTGGGCTACTTAAATGTGTCAGGGGAACCGAGGTCCGATATTTACTACAGTGTACAGGCTCCAGCACCATGTCCTGGATGTAAATTACACCCTTAATTAACTTCATGTTAGATATTAATTAGCTGAATAATTCACTAAAGATATTTCTATATATAGATGCTTTCTACAACATTATATAGCACATAAAGTAAAGGCGTCGAATCCTAGGGCATGGAGGCAATGAAAATGATGAACTAGGTATTCGGTATAAAATCTCTGCATTGCTTGCTATCTAGAACTAACGAAATCTATCGCATATTTATGCTATATGACATACAAAGAACAATTCTGCTGCCTAAACTGCTGCTGCAAACGGTAGTATGATTACTGACCGTCTCCCTTAATGTTCTAGATGATCAAAGAGGGTAAAAATAGGTTGCACCTGCTTTTCTGCTATTTTGGGCATATAAAGCAAGCAACAGCTCGCTTTCATAAAGCAGCTGGGCGCTCACAAAAATCCTGAAATAATACATCACCTGGAGGGTATAAGGGTCCGGTTGATGGTATAGACTACTGTGACTTAAGGTCGGCATCTCTGGTCCAAATTGGATAGATGCCTGACTTAATTCTCCTAGAATGTCCCGATGCCGGGACTCACGACCGACGCCGTCCGCTGCTAATACCGAGGTGTATACTCGTAGAACGGATACCTGGGCGACCGCGGGTTTTGTCTAACCCTGGTTAGGTTAGCTTTACTTAGTGGAACTCTCTGAGTATTCGGTGATCGGTCAAAATGGGGCCCTGTTTCACCACCTTGTCTGACTGAACCTTCCAGCTTTCGGCCTCCGGTTGACTCACGAGTGAACTAAGCTGCTATTATTACTAGTTATAGTCGTCGGAGTTCTGTTATCGGAGTTCAAGCGTTACTTCAGCATACCGTACATGATGTCGGTGACCGAACCCTACAAACCACAGTGCCTCTTTTTGGGGCTCCGATATCTCACCCGAAACACAATACGGGCGGCATTAATATATAAGTAACATGTCTGTGTTAATCCTAAAAGGCGTTCAAATACATCACTTACCAGTCACTGCCTTTATATTAAGATGCCGAGCCTTCTTCCTACCGAAACTAAGGGTATGGAGGAGCCTCAAGATAAGGCAGCCTCCGCAAGACTTCTGTGGTTTGGAAATGAGTTCCCAAGTGATGACCTGAAGGATCTGTTTCGCCAAATAGTTCAACACAGTCGTGACAGGCAATTCAGGCTACTAGCATTCTTCCTCGAGGAGTCGACAGCTGTTCTAAAAATGAAGTCCCTAAGCTCCCACAGACATTGAAGGACCTCGTGCCTCATTTTGACAACGTCTTGACTCTGGCAGAGCACGGCAGCTTTCGCGAAGGTACCCTCGGAGCGGCTATGGAGAGCGCCTTGCCAACAGTGCTTGAAATCGGCATGTTGATTGGGTGCGTCTTCGCCTACTGCACATATTCCAAAACGCAACACTAATAAAAGCTGAATGAATCTATAATAGACACTACGAGTCGGAGAGCATGGAACTGGATCTAATCCAAGAGCAAACAACACTCGCGGGCCTAAATGTTGGACTCCTTGCTGGCGCACCTGTAGCCCTCTCCACCAGCCTCGCAGACGTGGCTTGAAATGGAGCTGAAAGCGTCCGGGTGTCCTTTTGCCTGGGTATCTACGTTGATGACGTCTCTCGCAAGCTTGAGGGTCCCTAGCCCGACGGAACGCTTCAAAGCTGGGCTCATGTTGTCACTGAAATGTCTCAGGAGACTATCCAAAACGAATTGACACAGTTCAATAGCCAGACTGGAAGCCCAGAGCTTACAAAGGTCTTTATCAGTGCCGCAGATAAGACATCCGTCAGTGTCAGCGGGCCACCCTCGCGTGTCAAGGCCGCCTTTCAGTATTCGCCTGTCCTGCGCTACTCCAAGTCGCTTCCTCTGCCTGTTTACGATGGCCTGTGCCATGCACCGCACCTGTACCGCCAGGAAAACATCGACGTCGTTATCAACAGCTCCGAGTCGGTCGTACCCATCTTACGCCCGGTGCGGCTTCCGTTGCTTTCATCTCAAACCGGCAAGCCGTTCGCAGCTAGGACGGCACGCGAGCTATTCCTCGAAATTGGCACCGAGTTGCTCACAGGGCCAATCTACCTTGACAATGTCACAGCTGGCATCCTACACCGGATCAACGGAATGTCGCATAGGCCACACGGCGAGGTCTGCTCCTTTCGGACTTCGCTTGTCTTACAGGATATTATGGAGTCGCTTAAGGCCGAGTTCCCTGACATTGATTTCTCTCGGCACGACATGATCGCCTGGATCCATAAAGATTTCGGTGCCCGGCGGCCACCGTTCGTTCGCTGACTCGAAGTTGGCTATTGTCGGTATGGCTGTCGGATGCCGGGTGGTGCAAACGACCTCAATCTCTTCTGGGAGCTGCTTGAGAAAGGAAGGGATGTGCACACGACTGTTCCTGAGGACAGATTTGACCTGAAGACGCACTATGATCCCAATAAAAAAGTTGAGAACGCTACGCAGACGCCATACGGCAATTTCATTGACCGACCTGGTCTCTTTGACGCTGGCTTTTTCAACATGTCCCCAAGAGAAGTATGTGGGCAACTGCCCCCTCGATAACTAGGCTAGACATTATACCCTGTTAAGAATAGAGAGAAGTATGCTAACGCAGACCGAGTATACAGGCCGAGCAGACCGATCCCATGCATCGGCTTGCCCTGGTGACGGCGTATGAAGCCATGGAGATGGCAGGCCTTGTTCCAGGCCGCACGTCACCATCGCAGCCACATCGTATCGGGACCTTTTACGGACAGGCAAGTGACGACCGGCGCGAACCGAATGCATCCCAAAATATTAGCACGTATGCGGTGCCCGGTGGCGAGCGCGCCCCCGCCAACGGACGTATTAACTATTTCTTCAAGTTTGCTGGCCCATCCTTCAACATCGATACCGCCTGTTCCAGTGGACTTGCAGCTGTACATGCCGCCTGCATGGCACCGTGGGCAGGTGAAGCTGATATAGTGATCGCTGGCGGTCTCAACGTCATCACCGACCCGGACAACTACGCGGGCCTCTGCAATGGCCACTTCCTGTCGAAAACTGGCCAGTGCAAGGTCTGGGATAAAGATGCCGACGGATACTGCCGTGCCGATGGTGTCGGGTCCATTGTGATCAAGCGGCTTGAGGATTCTGAGGCGGATAATGACAATATCCTGGCAGTGGTCTTGCCGGGTGCCACCAACCACTCTGCCGATGCCATCTCAATCACGCAACCTCACGCTGGAGCACAGAAAGATAACTATCGGCGGGTATTGCAAAAGGCAGCTGTCAACCCGCTGGATGTCAGCTATGTTGAACTCCACGGCACAGGCACCCAGGCCGGTGACGCGGTCGAGTCTGAGTCTGTGTCAGACGTCTTTGCCCCTCAAACCCCCCGCCGTCGTCCTGACCAGCGGCTGCACTTGGGAGCAGTTAAGAGCAATATTGGACACGGCGGGGTGGTTGCCGGTATCGCATCGCTGCTGAAGGTGCTGCTTGTCTATCAGAAGAACATGATCCCTGCCCATATTGGCATCAAGACTGAAATCAAGCCGACCGTCCCTAAGGATCTTGAGAGACGCAATGTTGGACTGGCGAAAGAGAACACTCCGTGGCCGCGGCCAACAGGCAAGAAGCGGCTCGCCATTGTGAACTCATTCGGGGCACACGGCGGCAATACGACTCTGCTCCTGGAAGATGGGCCCGAGAAAATTAAGGTAGATGGCGTCCCTGTCCGTTCGACGTATCCAGTTGTCCTCTCCGCCCGGAGTAAGAAGTCTCTTCAGGCGCACCTGGAGAGTCTGCTATCTACCTGGAGCAGCACCCGGACACACATATCGCTGATCTTTCTTACACGACCTGTGTGCGACGCATACACCACGGTCTCCGTGTTGCAACTGCTGTCTCCAGTCTTACGGGGCTTCAGAAATTCCTGCGCTTATCTTTGGAGAAAACATTCGCCGAAGTTCGCTCTATTCCAACCAATCTTCCATCAGTGGTGTTCACCTTTACAGGTCGGGGCACCTACTATTGTGGCATGGGTAAGGAACTGTTCTCCGAGTTCCCCCTTTTCCGCTCGCAGGTGCTGCAACTCGACCAGATTGTCAGACAGCTAGGATTGCCCTCAGTCATCCCCGTCATCGATGGTAGCATTGACGATGGACCGGCCTCGCCAGCCCTCACTCAGCTCAGTGTCGTTCTCCTTGAGATCGCTCTCGCCCGTTTCTGGTCGCTGCTCGGTATCCAGCCCAGCGCTGTCATCGGCCATAGTCTAGGCGAATACGCAGCCCTCGCAGTTGCTGGTGTGCTGTCAGCTGCTGATGCCTTATATCTGGTCGGCCGGCGCGCACAACTGATCGAGAAGCTGTGCACAACTGGCAGCCACTCGATGCTTTCAGTGCGTGCCTCGCCGTCCCAGATAGAGCATCTTATCAGGGACGCAGGCCACACTGATTATGAAGTGTCGTGTCGAAATACGAGTGAAAATACGGTCTTGGGAGGACCTAGGGACGAGATCGACGCCATCCGGAAGACCCTCGATGTCTGTAGCTGCCAATGTGTTCTATTGGACATTCCGTTGCCTTTCACACAGCACAAATGAATCCCATGCTAGATGCGCTGGAGAAGATGGCGGAGTCAGTGCCATTCAAGGCCCCCACTATCCCGGTCCTGTCACCTTTTCTCGGTGAAGCCGTCTTTGATGGCAAGATCATCAATGCCAACTACCTCCGCCGTGCGGCTCGTGAACCGGTCGATTTCACGGCAGCCATCGAGGCTGCGCAAAACCTCGGCATGGTCGATAACCAGAGCTTGTGGATAAACATCGGACCTTATCCAATCTGCGCAGGTTTCGCCCGCAGCTTGTTGCCGTCGCCGCGCGTGGTCTCTTCATGCCGACGCAATGAGGATAATATGGCTACCCTATCTAAGAGCGTCGTCACTCTGCATCTAGCAGGAGTTACCCCGTGCTGGGCCGAGTACTTCAGGCCAAACGAGAAAGCCTATTCGCTTCTCAACCTTCCAAAGTATAGTTGGAATGAAACAAGCTACTAGATTCCTTATATCGGCACATGGACACTAGATAAAGCACATCTGAAGCACGGCGGACAAAGCAGCAGTGGAAAAGAAGTTCAACCATATATGCCGGATTTCTGTTCTTTCAGGACGTCACTGATCCATCAAATTAAGAACGAGACCATCGAAGCAACCACTTGCCACATTATACGTGCTCTCTCCGATATGCAAAATCCGGATTTTCTCAAGGCCGTGGAGGGCCATAGAAGGAACAACTGTGGCGTTGCAACATCGGTATGCCTTTCATTTTCTTTAGGGCTCATTATTTTCATTTCTGTGATGCGCTAGTGATTAACAACAGCTGCAGTCTATCTGGAGCGACATGGCCTTGACTATTGGTGACTACCTCTACCGCCGACTTGTACCGCAGGCCAAGGAAGTGCATATGAATGTCGGCAACGTCGGAGTCCTATACGCGCAAGTCGCTAAAAGACCAAGAACAGCACGCAACTGCTCCTTGTGGAGGCCAATCTTGACCTGGCAACCAACTCCATGTCCCTCGCATGGTTCAATGCCAGCGTTATGGGGGAGCCGGCCGTTGAACCCTTTGCATTAGCCATACTCAGGTTCGAGGACCCTAGTGTCTGGCGCGCCGAGTGGGATCGATTGACACACCTTGCCCTGAGACGTATCGAGACGCTCAAGCACCTTGCCACTGAGGACAAAGCCAGCCGGCTGTCTAAGCGCTTGGCATACACGCTCTTCCAGAACGTGGTTGACTACGCTGACCGCTATCATGTAGATGTGTTAGTTTAATTCGCGTACCTCCTGACCCAAATCCGTCCAGAAGTGACCCGGGCCATGTACCAAGAGACCATTCTTTTTAGTACCCATACAGCCTCTAAGATCTGGAACCGTAATGCCTGCCCGAGCGGAAGGTATGGTCTCTGCGTATGAGCCCGCAGCAGACTGCGCAAACCATTTTCTTCTCAGCTTGGTCCATTGCTGCCATTGATGGTGAGAAGCTCGGAGACTCTCACCTGCTCCTGGGATTCCCCTGGTGTCATATCGGGCGGCGCCATCGCCGCTCCCATGGTTTGGACGAAAGCTTCAAGCCGCGGATGGGTTCGTGGAGATTCTCGTTGATGGACATAGTGCGAGCGCGCATCTGGACAGCATTGCCTTGTGATGATGGCTGACGCGAGCGGTGCACATGTCGACCTCGTGGCAGCCGTTGCCGGTGAATTGGAATACAGACCACACCTAAGATTGCACAGCTGGTACAGGGTTCCTGCTTATCGCATTCGATCTTGCGTTCACGACAACGCTCACGACTGAGTTGCGGGGTCTCTGGGCCTTTCCGCTGGTGACCATCTCGAGTAGCGGTCGCCTTCGCACTTCGTTTTTCCATTAATGGATCATCATAGGTTGTCTCCGAATGCGTGATTCCCTCCCTAGTGGTAGCTGTTCGGAAAGGCCAAAAAAGCAGAAAAGAGAGATGTTGGTATAATGAGAAGGGGTTGGCTGGAGGATGAAGGAGTCTCGCTTGGGTTCCGCATTAGTGTCCGATCTGACCTTCGTCCCTTGGTATCATTACGCTTGCAAACTATTAGTTACTGATTAGTGGAATCCTCGTCACCGATGTGTAGATCAGCGATCACGACAGGGTTTTCTACTGGAAGTTCAGGAATTCTGGCAACATGTTTCTTACACCTTTTTTTTTTGTTTGTGGATCGTGGGAAGTGGCAATTTTGTCAGACGACTGCTGGCCTAAGGAGAGAGCAGACAAGACTAAAACCCCCAAATGCACAGGTATGAATAAGCTTCTGTGCCACATTCAGGATCATCATGAGAGCTGAATCGTTGATAGATAATATACTCCACTCCAGACTACGGGGCGATAGACGTATACACCCTTAGATTCCCCACTAACTGTCCTCCTGGCCCTTCTCATTCGTTGTGCTTGATACAAGAGTCTAGTATTTCTCGTAACGTCGGTGGTATCAAAAAAACGCGTTTTGGGGCCATATTCAGCTTCCATTTCGCAATCTTGTTGATCCTGGATGAAAGTGCCGGTTAGCGCTTAGCTCATGAGAAGCTTGATGTCGGCCAACAACTCTTCCAGAAAAGGTTTATCATTCTGTACTGCTGAGAATCCAACACAGATATTGCTATCTCCAAAGAACCCGCTTCACGCCAAGTCTCACTGGATCCTCTCTAGCCACATCAGAGTTGTCGCTAACACCACTACAATGGATATGGTCTCCTTTGCCGAACTGGAAGCATGTGCTGATAACATCAGAACTGCTATCGAAGACCTTAAAGGCCATTACAACGGCATTGAACCCGATGCGAATGTAGCGCTCCAGCCCAGCAACACCGACTCAGAGTCAAAATATACATTCGATTGCATGAGGCCTAGATGCGGCTAGGCCTTCAGGGACAGACATAGAGGAAGTATCGAAAGAAGATAATCTCGTCACTTGGGAGGGACCACAAGACCCTGCGAACTCGAAGAACTGGACGGCGAAGGAGAAATGGATCCTGACCATTCTCGTGTCCCTCCTCACCTTCCTTTCGCCTGTATCGTCGTTCCATGGTAGCACCAGCCCTGACCACTTTAGCTAAAGATCTCAGCATGCGGAGTGAGGTTGAAATGGAGATGGCCCTATCGATCTTTGTACTCGGATATGCCATTGGCCCTCTTTTATTCGGCCCTGTCTCAGAGCTTTTCGGTCGCACTCGCGTTCTGCAGTTCAGCAACTTATTCTATCTTGCCTGGAATCTTGGCTGCGGGTTCGCACAGAACAAGGTCGAGATATTCATATTCCGTTTCCTTGCTGGCGTTGGTGGAAGTGCGCCCCTTGCCATTGGCGGGGGGTTTTAAGGTGAGCAAAGGAACCAGCTTGGTCATATGGCTTTTGCTAATTAAATGGTGCCGTGCACCGTTTCCAGCGACTGCTGGCCTCCGGAGAAACATGGCAAGGCGGTGAGCATCTACAGCCTGGGACCGCTTCTAGGTCCTGTAGTCGGACCAATAGCTGGAGGTTTCAGAGCCGAAAATACGACCTGGCGCTGGGTTTTCTGGTCGACTAGCATTGTAACTGGTGTAATCCACGTGGCCAGTTTAATCTGGCTGCGGGAGATGCATGCACAAATGTTCCTCAGAACGAAACGAGAAAGTTACCTTTCCCACTGTCTGGACCGAGGTGTATGGAGAGAGCGTCGGCATTGGAGGCCTCAACTTCGTCTCACTAGGCCTGGGTTTCGTCATAGGAGTCCAAGTGAATATGCGCGTCGTCGACCGCATATATCGCAGACTCAAGGAGCAGAATAACGGTGTTGGCCAACCCGAGTTTCGAGTTCCCTCCATGTTCGTTAGATCGTTCCTCATCCCCATCGGGCCTCTTCTGGTTCGGTTGGAGCGTTCAGGGGCGGGTACACTGGATCATGCCCAACATTGGTATTGCCCTCTTCGCAGCTAGATCAATAGTGTGCCTTCAAAGCATGCAGGGCTACATTATCGACAGCTATGCACGCTACGCCGCCAGTGGCCTAGCTGCTGCCGTCGTCCTCCGCAGCTTGGCTGGCTTCGGTTTCCCTCTATTTGCACCATATCTGTACAAGCGTCTTGGTTATGGATGGGATTGCAGCATCTTAGCATTTCTCAGTGTTGCTATTGGTATCCCTGCTCCGTTCATGTTCTATCTCTATGGGGCCAAGCTACGGGCCATGTCAAAATATGCTGCCGGGTGACGCCTAAGCAGTCACTTAATAGATATCACAGGACTAGTGCCTCGGCATCTTCTATTGTATGTTAAGATTTTTTTTTAATATCTTCTCACAAATTGACCAGACAGGTTCATAATTCTGTCACCGAAAAGGACCACTGTTTTTACCATAACAGGGACTGGAACCCTCAGGTAGATACCCCAGCAAGCAGAAACCATCCACTAAATTCAATTCCAATACTACTGAAAATACATTGAACCATCCTAATGGCCATGAATTACTTATAAATCAGTATAGCAACATGAATTTCCCACATCCTAGATCCTGAAAGTCTATCTAGTTGTCATCACCCGGGCTTTCAGGCTCAGACACGACATATCTTTTAGCCCATCTCAGTTTGGAAGGCCCACGTCGTTGGTTTCCGATGTTTCTGACAAGATTTGGACGTTTCTTTCCACCAATGATTCCCCTTTTTACAGCACTCGACGCAACCGCGATGATTGGACCGGTTGCATCTTCAGCGGCCAAAATCCAATTGGCGATTGAGGCACCTTCCTTGGCTGTCGAGGGGGAAGCTGCGAGGCCCGCATTTGCAGCCGCAAGGTCCTTTTGATCCTGTTTCACTTGAGCCTCAATATCTTCCTTCTTTTCCGCAGTGGCAATCTTGTTCGGCTTGTTAGTGGAAGCTTTGACGTCCGTCTGTTCGACAGCGATGCATCCACCATAACTGTTATTGTTTACACAACGAACCGTACAAATGTTACCGGTCGATGCTACATATATTATCAGTAAAAAGTGACAAATCATGAGCAGTATACCTAAGATACTTACCTCCTGTGCACTTCATATTAGAGGGCATGGTAACCGTCAGGGTCAGGTTGCCGTTCCCAAACTCGGAGCTGTCCTGATACACCGTGAGAGGAGTTTGGCCCGACACGCTCAGCGCGTTACTAGTCTGGTCCATATCGCAAGTATAAGGGCCAGTACCGTTCGCATTCTTCTGATTGATGGTGACGGTAACATTGCTGCCCTTCGAAACCCTGGTGACAGTTCCTGCGGCCAAAGCCTCCTCAGTTGTCCCCGCAAGACTAATATCTCCAGAGAACAGTGTTCTACCGCACTCGTTCACGATATTGGCCTGGAGCTCGGTGGTTGAGATATAGTTCGCATCTTCAGGATTGGTAAAATCAACTGCGACGGGCTTTGTTAGGGTATTTCTGAGACCTTTTGTAGGCACAACTGTTATAAGTTGAAGGGTTGGATGTTGGACACTTACTCGCTAGACCATAGCTCGTTCCAGAATCGCCTTTCGCGCTTGTTATGACACCTTGGGCGTGAACCAGTGCGAGTGTGGACAAAGCCAGAATCGTCCGCTTAAACGAAAGCATTGTAAACACCTTTCGATATCAAAAAAAAAAACACGAACACAGTCGAAAAAGAAGTGAATGAAAAAGCAATCAAGAAAGTAAACAGGCCAGCTGTTCAATTAGTAGAATTGGTCAGAGAAAGTTAGAGAAAGTAAATGAAGGTAAACAGGTAAATAGAATACCAGCGGTCCCTCAAAGAAATATCGGGGTAGCTTGCGATTATGCATATATTATATAAAAGGCTCGGAAGTTATAGCGCATTGGTGTTATCTGACAATCTACGTACATTATCGAATAAAAAAAATTAACTGTAACCAGTACGGTTTCATCTTGTGTCATCGTTAGCTTAAGTGGCTTGTCATACTATATTCTCATGCTAGATCTATACGAAAGTTTCGGCTTGCCGCCGTTTTGGTTTTGAGATCCGAGATTTTGCCGAACGTCATCAACTAACCCCCATGTTGAAGCAGTGGCCGAACTGGATGTGACACAGCAGGCCCACCATTGGATGTTTCGGCCCTGCTTTAAATGCCGAGAATGGGACCCTGTTTCGTGGGGGAGGCTAAAGATGATTATTAGCATTGACGGACCTTTAGCTATTATTGCAACCAGATCGACCCTAATGCCCAATATTCTTCACAAACCAGAAGGCTTTGTTCAACGTGACGGTGTACCTGAGGATCCTGGATCCCATAGCATAAAGCCTGCCTTCGAGAAGCAAGTAACACAAATTCCTTCTATAACCACTCCAGAATCCGAATGCCATCCTCCTTGAGAATACGTGGGAGTGAACGAAACACTCAGTGGAAGTTCAGGATGATACCCGCTGAAACATAATGTTGGTCTGATCTAGGGATGTTTGATGAAACAATAGACTGAAGAGTATGTACAGAAACGGTATATCGTACGACTCCAACGAAATCTCGGATGTCGGGTAATCCGACCTTCGGTAGCGTTGCCGTAGACCCGGGCTAAACCCAAAGCGTTCCATCTAGTTAGGGGGCAAAACTATTCAAAACTATACAACTCTAGGTAAACAAGGCCGCGTTAATCAAGATCCCCAGAAACATTTTTAAAACGTTAAGGCGTTAGATGCCACAGAATAACCGTGGCGAGGCTGCTGGAGATAAGGAGCTTATCAGATTAATATGTATGGAATTTCCTATTACGGTTTATTATAGGAGAGCGGTACCAAGCTGACATTGATTCCTCGAGAGGTGTAGAGGCGAATTGTAAAATAATTGAGAAGGCTGAAATACCAGGGAATTTTTTCGAGGGATTAACAAGAAAACAGAAATTAAGCCCGTTAAACCATTAATATTAGTCTGTGTTTTCGCAAACACCTAACCGATCTCGCCTGCCGATGGGAGACCGATATACAAGTTGAGCTGATACTATAGTGCCTAACAAAGCCACTTGCGTGTCTCATATAGCAAGCATCCGCTTAAACTTACCTTTCTCATATTGTTTCGGCTGAGTAGGCCATAGCGCGATCTACTAGTGCAGATTATAACCCGCAAGTCATAGTTATATCCCAGTTGAACAATGTCTGAATTTAGCTGGGTGATTATCAGAGTTTCGCTTATCCTTACTGCTATATGCTAAAATAGCCTTTTTAACCGATTCAGCCACAAAGTTACAGGTTTTAATTGGAAAATTATGCATCGATTGCTGCTTAGTCTATTTAGACTTTCACCATTGTCGGATTTCTGCAGGCATATTGGTTTCATATGTTTCTCATTAACAGAATAGTTAAGCACACTAGTCATTAGCCCCATGAAACTAAAGGTAAACATCTGCGTTTATGGATAACATGAGGTGATTACGTCTGCCGAACTCCTGCCAAGTGACAATCTAGCGTCAGCTCTCTGGGCATTTCCATCCTTGGCGCTTAGCGATGATACATCGCCTTTACTTAGCCCATCAACGTGATAGCAGAACGAGATCATTCTCGAAGCTAGTCGTCTCGACCTGTATTGTTCCAGACCCTAGTCTAACTGTTCTAGGAAATCCAAACCGAGCTTTTAGGTGGATACTCGTTTGTGAAGGGACAATTAGTGGGCACATTATTCGTCGGCAACTCCAGCATGTTCATGCCGCTACTTTTCTGACAGATGGTGTTGGAGATAGTGTTCAACCCTAGCAAAGGGGGTGTTTTGTTACGTGTAATTCGAAGGAAAGATATCAATGTCATAGTTGATTGATATCCCGCGGAAATTGCTTATATATAGGAACATGATCCTCTATCCTTGCAGCTTCTTGTGGGCTTATATATCCGTTGTTTATTGCTCATCTGTGTTTCTTTGTTTTATCAGTCAATCTTTGAATTCTTTCTTTCTTCAGTGCAGTGCACTCTATTTTTCCATTCATCATGTATACCTTTCTACTGTCGCTGGCGACGTTATTTTCTTTGGTGAGCGCACACAGCGTGATCCTTGGTGTTTATGGAGATACTACCGCAGACTTGCCGGCATTCAATGGTATGCGAGAGATATCTCAGACTTGCGCAATATTAGCTGACTAGTCTCCTCAGCTAATGAGGCCATTGCCCGAAATTGCACCCTTATCAGCCCCTGCCAGCAGGATTCCCCCATCATGCGGGATGCTGAGATGAAAGCTAATATAACTGGCTGGTGTGGACGTACGGAGCTGGATGGGAGCGTCGACGCCACTGCGAGCACAGAGCAAGCACTCGCAGATGGTCGAGTAGCGAAGGTTACGTCAGGAAGCACCATGACGGTGACTGTACATCAGGTGAATCAGGATGGTAAGTCAAGAAACCATCGAGTCACGAGCATAAGAATTGAGGAGGTGCTGCATTTCTATAAATAATGCACATTGAGCCTCTATATCAAGTTGTTATCAATTTCAAGGCCTGGTATAACGACTTCCAGCTTGCCAGGGAAGCCCATACTTCAAGTAGAGAGAACCAGAAGTGCTAATTGAGATTTCCACTAGGCGCTGGGCCGTACACTTGCGAACTAAAGTCGTCCAACTCGAGTACCAAGAGCACGAAACTCATTGTCACCAATAATGTGCCCGGTTCCAATGGATTGTCTCAGGCAAAGTTTGAACAATTCAACATGACAGTACAGTTGCCCAGTGACCTTGACTGTTCTGGAGGTTTGTTTCCTCTCTGTTGACTCTCTCTTGGAGACTACTAGCGCTCGTGAGCTGACTAGCAAATTAAGGTTCGACAGGAAATATCTGCACTGTCCGTTGTCGAAATAATGCTCTCGCTGGCCCGTTTGGAGGTATGTGTCTATCATTACCACGCTCGAGACTTTTGAGAGTGTCTTCATGGCTGACAAAATCTGTAGGCTGCTTCGCTGTTCAACAAACAGACTAGTAACAGATGTGTCCGAAAATTGGGAGCAGGCTCCAGCCAGCGAAATGTTAACTGTTTCTTGAAATGTTGAATATTTAGAAAAGCTTGCAATCCAATATTCGCCAGTCTTTTTCGGAGACATGGTCAGATTATACGTAAAAACGACGTTTTCCAGTATTTACCTCGCATATAAACCACTCTAATGAACCGAGTCTCGCCCCGCTTGGTCCTGAAAGGCATGTCTCCAAGTGACCGTGCTGGTTAATCCTCCGCCAATAAGGGGTAATAGAAGCGAGTCCAATGACAGTCCGAAACATTAACTGGAATAGGGATTCATTTGTGTAGCGGGACCAATGGAATCACATGCACCCTGAAAATAATTATTTCAGACGATGCGAGTCCTGCAATAGCGCGACCAACCATAAAGGCGCCTGAGTCTAGAGCAGCACCGCAGACTGCAGAGCCGATTTTAAAAATGATAACAGTTCCCAAGAAGACATATTTCATATAATTGAATTTGTAGATACGACCATATAGTAGCTAAGAGCATGTACGCTGAGCCGTACCAGCCAATATCACCCAGGCTATTAAATTCATCAGTGATGCGAGGGATAGCGGTCGTGACGATTGTCCGGCACAGGGAGACGAGGAAAAGAGACAGAAAATTGCACGCGATGATTAACCAGAACCTGACAGTCTTTGGCTAGTAGAGGCTTCCAGGTAGTCGTCCTGGTGGCTCGCCTGGTCCGCCTTGCCTTAAGCCCTCCTGCCTCGATAATATATCCTGCTTCCCAATGTTCGGTATCTGATTTAGCTCTTCCACTCCATTCTTTTCAATACAGGTTATCTGATGGTTGCTCGGACACGCGCTTGCTGGCTCATTCTCCTTTTCTCGGAAGGTTATGAACTTTGAGAGGAGATATTCCATTACGAGGTGGGATGGTGGTAATCAAATAAAATCTATATATAGACTGACATTGACTAACTGAATGGAAGTCAAATAATGGTTCAGGGCCGAGATCAACTCAATAAGTGCCATTATACCGTACTTCGCCAGTAATGGCTCCTTCATTCCTGCTCATGACTGACTCGACTGACCTGTCCACCTTGACCCTTTCTCAAGGTGCAAACCGACGGACTGTGTAAAGGCACAGGATGATGCAAGGTAATTCTCCCACAGCCACCTAAGAGGAGGAGGAAGAAGAAGCTTTAAGAACCGGACTTGATAGCCTAGATGGAAGTGATGATATTGATGACCTGGAGCAACATCTCGGCAGCATGAAGACCTCGCCGGCCAAAACTACAGACCACAACTCTCAGGAGGAAAACAAGTCAGTGTATTCTGAGCGTCTACTTTATCATCACCTTACATATTCCTCTTTTCACACACCAGTCTGACATATCTTTAGGTATTCCAAATGTCTTGCATATTACAGCGAGGCCAGTCCATCGTTGGTTTCCTCTCAATCCTTTGGATAGTTTTGTCCCTAGTAAACAGAACCTGATCCTACCTCCGTTGTGGGAGTAGTATCACCAATGAAGTGCAGACCGCCTCAAATACTGAATCAGATAGACTTCCTACGTTTCATTACGGAGTGTTATGCTGTTGTTCCATAAAAGAATTTTCTTTGGTTATTACAATACTTACCCTCATGATCCTATCGAGACCCGGGGTTGTTGTAAAACACGATAGTATATCTCATATACTTCCAGATAACCGGTCTCTGGAACCGGGGTTACGAGAAGAACTGGAGCAGAAGAAAAATCAAGGACCATACCCAAGGTAAACAGCCGTAACCAATTGTCATTTCAGTATCAGGAAGAACATCAATAACCTCTTATCGTAAAACGCGGTCCCTCTAAGGCTGCGTTACCTATAGTTCAAGGTTTGCCTGCCGCATCTCTTTCAATAGGTCCCGGTTTCGCGAAGATAGCACCAAACAGAGACAGGATGTTGGTCGATCGGAGCACCATACAGTTAAACAGCGTCATGCCAACCACCACAAGCTCTTCTCTAGCAGCGGGTGATGTTGCCTTGTCGATATTGCCCACTTTCTTTAGAGCCCATGTATTGGCAGAGTACTTAGCCATAGGCATCTGTTGTTCGTCCAGACAGATGAAATCCCACGTCTTGAAGCTGCTAGTGCTGGTCCATGCCATAGTTACCGGGGAGTCCGTCTCCGAGAATGCATGTGAGAGATGTGTATACATCGTTTTGAATCGTTTGAGCGCCTTCAATGTGCCTTTGCGCCCATGGACCTCGTAGTCCGCATCTATAGAAATCGGTCCAAGAGTACCGCTTCCGATGGTTGTGCCATCCGCTGATGATTTGAAAACGAGGTGGGGTGATTTGATAGCATGAAAGTCAACAAGGTAGAGTGGCTCAGATGGCCGGTCTTGCTGCGTGATGCGAGCTTGGAACTTTGCCCATGTGAAGTCGACTTGCAGTGTTGGAGAGGACTCGACATCAGGCTGTGGTTGGAAGGCTCAGATGAGGACTCCATATTGTGCTGAAGGCAAAAGTGTTAGATGGATGTCTTCCAGCTACTCTCAGCGACGCCATTTTTCTCCCTTTAAATAAGAGCGCGAAGGACTTCAGGTATGTAAAACGCGGATCTATAAACTCCCTATTGGGGTTACATGGATCTGCGCCCTGTTCAAGTGTTCATCAGCTTGGCGTTGATCGAGACTTAACCTCTTTTGGTCCTATGCGCCGCTGGAGGGGCCGAATAACATCAAAGCATCGACTGCAATCCTCAGCTACAGCAATTCAAGCGACTGAAATCCTCTGTAGATCTTCAACCCGACCGATTGATAAGCGCTAACGTATTGAACCATGCTACCGTCAACATGGGGTTCGTCCACACAGGATGATGGGTCGAAAACGATCATCTTTCCCGGCGTGTTTCTGGGCCAACAGCTGAAGGGCTCTTAGTCATATTCATGAATGAAGTATGCAACAATATTACGTGGAAAATATGATGGATCAAATGGTTATTAATTAATTGCATCCTTATACATCAAATTTACCCTCCTCAGCGGCCCGATGCTCTCGTTTCATCTCTATGTCGGTCCAAACATAGGTTACCGCCGCCCAGATAACAATATATGCAAATAGAACCCCCAATGATAATCCAAACGCGTAGTGAAACGGCAGTGTCCATATGACCGCCGACACGCAACCAATGTAAACACATACTCCAAGGAGCCACCATAGGGTCAGATAAAAGAAGAAGCGTCGAAACATCTTGTTACTTTCATACCGCTCATTATACCGCACTCGAAATTCGCGGTCTTGCAGCCCGTCCACAGCAATAAAGTCCTCCGCGGCGTAATAGATGAAAGGACGTAACCCCGACCCTCGGGGCTGGGAATTGATTCCGATCGGGATTTTCCAAAAGGGCAGGTCAATCGTGAGGATCATCAAGGCCCCCAGAAATGCCATGAGGAAACTTGGCGCGTACAGATACAGCTTTGGGATCACCAAGCTGCTTCCCACTACGAACGGGATGAGCGCTACGCCCATCGCGACCAAGTATACCCACGAAGTAGCGTCTAATTCCCATCGATTGCGCGAGAGAAGCGGTGCACAATCTTCCCGGTGCATCACCAACCGCCATACCCGCGCGATCAGGATCCATAGTTCACCGACACCGAACGACGCGATCGCCGACCCTAGAATAGCCTGGTTGAACTGTGGTCTTTCGATCGGGCAAGGGTGCTGGCCGGGGAATTGATCGTGGCACTGAGACTCCCAGGTGCCCTTATGGCTCCGATACCACGAGTAATAAATGATGCACGGCACCACGATATCAAAGATGATAATCATCGGCAAGCCCAAGGTGATGCCGAGATGTTGCCAGGGGTGCGCTTCTTTTTGTGCCAGCCGGGTTTCCTCGCGCTTCAATGGCGGCAGGCTTCGTCCGCCTACTGAGCCCGTGATGGTGGCATTGCCGGCACTGTGGATGGGCCGGTTCGAGGAGCTTGCCGGCCGGATGTCTTGAGACCGTAAGCTGTTGGCATGGCTATGTGGTGCTGAGGTCGGGACCCCTCGGTGTGGTGGCAATTCAGCAAAATCCTGGCTGATGGTCGTGATATCTGGCTCCGATGGGACGTTCACGTTCTCCGTCTCCTTTTCATTTCGATCGATTGCGGGCGAGGCAGTCGCATTTCCAGTGACCGTGTTTCGAGCAGTGTCGCTAGGTGAAGGTCCTTCAAGTTGTTTCTCTGGGTCTGATTCAGGAGCTTCATTCTTCTCGAAGCTGTCCATATTCCTCCTTTCTCAGCCGGAAT
The DNA here is from genome assembly GCA_003116535.1 of Paecilomyces niveus. Taxonomy (NCBI): domain Eukaryota; kingdom Fungi; phylum Ascomycota; class Eurotiomycetes; order Eurotiales; family Thermoascaceae; genus Paecilomyces; species Paecilomyces niveus. The sequence continues at coordinate 21,877 of QEIL01000071.1, forward strand.
CGCAGTTGATCGCCAAACTTGGGGGTAACAGTGGCTGGGAGACTGGAACGGCTGTCGCCAACACAGCCGTTCTGGCAATTGACCGGTGCTCAGATAGCGGGAAAAACACCCGATCCCACTGTGCAAATGCGATTAGTCCTCAAGCGGTAGGATAGCAGGAATCAATGGAGGTCTGCTCAGGAGGGTAGATATGAATCTTTCTCCGTGCTTGTTGTCTTAACCGAATGCAGCGGCTTAACGGGAATGGGAATTTGGGCGTCTCCCGTCCGGACCGCGGGAAGCGGAAGTCCTCCAGCTCCCCTCGTCGACTTACAAGGAATGATACCGTGAGAGGAGAATCTTGAAATTGTCGCCCCAACGGGGTATATCTCGAACTGTCCCCCGACCAAACACCTCGAATTCAATTCAATTCTCTCAGACGGAGCTGATGGGGTGTGTTTTTAACCCCTTTATTGGGGCCGTGAGCTTCCGGGAGATCGGCACTAGACTGGATCCCGTGGGCTCCGATACCTTTGCACGCGCAACGATCTTGTGAGAAAAACCAAAAAAAAAGCAGAGGAAAAAAGAAAAGAACAGGAGCATCAGGATGGATGATGACTGTCCATTGGATTCCCAGTTCTTACCAAATCCAGCCACGTGCACCAGTTGATTTGCGCTAGAGAGTTTAGCAGAACGGGATCTGGTTTCTGCACGGTTAATCGCCTAGGCAATTCCCACAATGACTCAGGCCAGCACGGTGTCAGAACACAGGCCAGAAATAATTTCATTTAATTACAAGATCTGATCTCGACGGGCCTGAACATCTTCTTCTACACGGCTTCTCATGCAGCACGCAACGGGTCACATGGGAAATACCGCTGTTCGGCTACGAGAATCGCCACCAGGTGAGTAGTTTCCCACTGAGTTTCTACATCCTCCGGATGCAGAAAGTGTCAGAAACTCTAGCCAGCCCTACTCCAGAATTCCTAACGAAGCGAAAGCCCGCGTGAACTCTGATCCTCCATCCTACGTCGATGTTGCGGGCACAGACCGTCTGGAATACGTCACCTTATCCGAGTCTTCCCCCCGTCCGACTTGGACGAAACAGACCAAACTCTCCGCAAGCGTCCGATGAGCCCGTGCACAGGACGCCCAATCTCAGAATGTTCCCCTGCTCAGGGAAGGTAAACATTCTGAGAGTTGCGCGTCTCTGCGGATATAGGGATGTCGGTTGTGGTTGTGTCCCCCTGTTGCGCCGTTGACCACGAGAACAGTCTCGACCTCCATCGGGATGCCGAGAAAGTGCTTGTGTTTACGCTGAGTCTTCTCCGAGAGCGAATGACGTAGACGAGCTACGCAACGTGGAGATCGGCAGTGACATTCACGGTAACTTGGAGTTGGAGGTCTCCCGTATGGTAGTAATAAGTTATCTAGAAAGCAGAATTATATAATCAATTGTTCTTGAGTCCATCCTCGAGTCTAGATCGTCCGGACGACCCATAACAGTGCTCGAAAATAATTAGTATGGAGACCTCTCTCTTACTCCACTACATCGCGACATGGCCTGTCTTCTTGGCAACTGTCTCCGCTCGGCAGTTCCCGTTCCCCGATAATTGCTAGCATACACTTCTCTTCTCATCTCTCTTCGGTTCTGTTTTGTTTTGTTTTGTTTTGTGTGTTTGTTTTGGAGACGATTCATGATGTGTAACGATTATATTAGTCCTATTTCCACAGCTTGGGGGTTTCGAATTCTTCCAGTAAATATACTGTTGCAGCTAAAATAATGGATCGTACCGCCAGCAGAATAATTTTGCGCCTTCACGCAGCAGTCATTTCGAACTTGAATCGAGTCCTTATTTAGATCGGATTGAGGAAAAGATGCATCAAAGCTTTCGCGAGACTTCCAAATGTATTTTTGTTTGGTATTAGCTTCCAACTCCATATCCCGTAATATCGCCTCCAGGTCCTTTACCACGTCATACATCGACCCAGGTCATTGCGACTGCGGAATACACGGGTTAATCAGCACCGTCTCCTTCATTCTCCGCAGCCTCTCCCGTTCCCGACCCGCCAGTTTCATCCACTGCGTCCAATCGCCGCGGAATCCGCTCCCACTCGGGCTCGCGACCAGGGTTGCTCAATGCTTCCTCAGCCTCGCGAGGGTGATTATTAGTACGTCGTAACGACTGCACCAAGTTTCGCGAGTACATATCCCGGATCAAGTCATGGAGAGCGGCTCGCGCAGGCTCCGGGAGAGAAAGAGATACATGTGCCATCATATGGTTTACCGCGGTCGATGACGGTGGCTCTGACGAAGGTGAAACCTTTGCCTTGATGTAGTCGACCATCTGCCGCAGCAAAATGTTCCGCAGCCCGTTCTGCGTCCTCCAAGAGAGAACTTGCAGCGGAACAGTAGGCCCGACGTACACCTGGTTAGGGTGGCCAAGAGCCAATGGCCATAGTTCAGGAAGTCTGGCATACTGTGATGAATACGCCGCATAAAGGTCGCTCCAAACTAACTGCCCAAGATCCGCACCTGTCCGCTGTATACCGGGGACTTGTGCGGCCGGTCGTAGCCTACTTTGGGATCGTAGCATGCATCCACTGCCAGGACGAAACCGGTGAAGTCACCAACGAGGACGAGGTCAGAGGCAGCGCAGTAGGCGGAACGTAGTGTATGAAGCTACGCTTGCTTCGTCGACCGCAAGAAAGGCCTTCTCAATCACTCGAGCCTGGGCGTCAACAAATTTCAAGTCATACTGTTGAAAGTGCTTTCTTGCAGCATCGATATCCCCGTCGGCGATGTCTAGGGCCATTCCGTCTAGCCAGTACAGCCTTAAATGGGGTTTAAGCTTATCGGACTCTTTCTGACCACCCCAGTCGGCGACATGGAACTCTAGTTTGTGGACAAAGCTATCCCACTCCGCATCTGTCTGTTGGTGCGTAAGTCGGTAGATAACTAACCCATATCCAGAGATCGGAGAATTGGTGGACTCTTCGACTTTTTCGGTTCGAATAAGAATGTCCGTGACCCACGGCTCTGGAGGCCTCGCCTCGCACTTCCCGTCGCACCTGTTCCTGGCTTTCGATCTGCTCCAGATATGCCTGGTGCGAGGATTGCGGTGTTGTTCGTCCAAGGCATTGACTTCCACGGCCACTTAAAACCCGGCGCATCATAGCTATGCAGGTAAGTTGCTTTAAGCACTGAGAGTATCCCTGGGAGCGCTGCCTGAGGGAGACTGGAACCAGGGGTCCTGGAGGCATGGTATATCCCCGGTAGCCATACATGGGAATTATAATCGTGAAGTCCGCCACCGCAGCGATTTCAACCAGCATATGTAACCGATCAGTGATCGCCCACACCTGACTATCCGGGATCCCAATGTCCACAATTTGACGGTGGGATTGCAACGCCTCTACGAGGGGTCGACGTAACCTCTCAACACGCGAGATAACCCAATGATGCGCTCGCGAAGTCATCATCTCGTAGTGGGCACCCATGAATTCAGTCCAGCGCTTGGCGATACAAACTGGCTCTTGACCTTGCTGCGCACGCTACTCATTGATCATCTCATCCAGTTCGGTCCAATGATCCCAGATGAGGTTGAAAGTGTCCCGCAGTCGCGCTGCAACCGCAGGATGGTTGAGGTATTCAAAGACAGTGACTACTGCAGAGAGATGCTGACAAGCAATGTCAAAATTCTCCCATCGATGAAGACCCTTTTCACGCCAACGCTGGTCGGACAAGGGAAGAATACCTTCCCATAATCTGCTCTTGACTGCTTGGATATTCTTGCCCACAAGACATAGCCGTCCCCCATCTTCCATAGAGCCGATACGACTCATTACACGCTGGATGATAGATTTTCCATCAGAGCTGCGGGGAACATTCATCAGGTCATGAGCGTCCTGCTCGGTCGGCTGTGGGAGACTTGATTCCTTTCCATTGGGCAATATCCCCCAGAGGCAGGACTCGATAAAATGAGCAATAGTTTGCGCTTCTATGAGTAAATCGACTGAGATCCGTTATTAGCACAAGCAAAGCTGGTTGATGTATGGTATGCACTCACCGATTGTCAGGTCTTGGGCATTACGATGCACTGCGGTGACGATACTATCTGCCCTGGCACCCACGTAGGAATACATAGGTACATCTGCCATGTTTGCGATGTCATTTTATTGCAGATCAGGAGCAGTCAACTAGCTTTTCCAGCTTTTCTACTCGAATGAGTGTTCCATCTTGAGGTCGTTAGTGAAGTTTTCTGAACGAATCGTTGGCAAGCTGGAGCGCTGCCTAGAGCCTAACGGGGAACATTGGGGCCCCCCGGACCGCTGGCCAAGACCGCTCTAAAAACTATTTATTAGGCTGCCATTACTAGTAACGTAATCCACAACCGAGCCGCGAATACAACCGAGTCGCGAATTTTCGCCGCTCCCAATACGTTTTTGAAGCTTTTCAACCACCAATGCCTTTACATTAGACTATTTAAAAGATAAAATAAATAGCTATTTATTAGGACAACTCCTTTTAGTATGACCAACAGTCCAACAGCCACTGCACCGTGGTGGAGCTCGCTGGCGAGGCCTAGATGCCTGCTCCTCAACCTGTAGATCAAGTTGCTGAATGCGATCTAGACCTTCCTGTACAGATAAAACAATATCGTTTCCTAATATACCACGCCTCCTTGCCTTCTTTTTCATTTGCCGCTTGTTTTCAGCCCGTAGAACCTTAATTTCTTGGTGGAGAAGAAGGTTCATATTCATTGCCATCTGCGCGGCCTTTTGAAGATGTTGAATATGAAATACTGGGCTGCTAGAAAGTATTCTTTTTTTGAAGACTTCTTTGTAAGCTACGAACCTTGTGATCAAACTGACAAGGATTCTGAGGTGTTTGAAAAACAGAGGATATTAAACCTTCAGTAAGAGGTGGTGGTATTGGTGTGCGGAGTTGAAAAGTGATCTTTTCAAGAACCCGGTCTTTATTTAGTGGCTTAAGCCCAGCTCCTATAAAACCACTATATATATTCCTTTTGAGTAAAGACCCTCTCATACGTAGGAGGATATAGATGTAGAAAATCCTCTTTATCAATATGGTTGTTGCCAGTAACCGTCATTCCCTCAATTAATTTCCCGTATACACGTTTAAGCAGTCCAAAATACAAATATCCCATGGTTAAAGGAGATAAGATGTATGCGGAGGCATACAAAGATAGATAATTATATTCTCTTTACAGAAAGTATCAAATTCTGTGTTTTGATGATTAGAATGGCCATCAAGAATAAGTAACCGTTTCGCACCAGTTGAATGGCGTTTAGAATATGGATCAAACAGATTCTTTAGCCAGTAAAGGCTTAGTTCATCTGTTGTCCAATTATTCTTACTTAGTGTAAGTATCCAACCTGTATCTTTGTGAAGATTGGGTTCTCAGTCTGTTATTCCTATCCCTTTAAGATAACCATTGGCGGTATAGAAATCCCCTTAGAGCTCATACATTTAATAATTGTAACCTATTCGTGATTCCCCTGGATAATTCTTCGAGGTCTTTCACTGCGATCTACAGTAATAATAACCTTAGATATTGAGCAGAGCCCCATTGAAAAACCAGTTTCATCAAAGTTCCAGATATCATCTTCATATATACCATATTCTTGAATAGTGGCGTGTACAGGTTCGAACCACTGTTTTATAACCTTTGGATCCTCCTGCTTTGCACGTTGATATGTAATCCTCCGATTATATCGTGTATGTAGTGTTGGATGGTGTATGTAGTGTTGGATGGTGTTTGACAGAATTATTTGCCCAGTTGACACCAATGGTTGTGGTAGAATCTCAAGTTCACTCATAAAGTAAGATCTATGTTATTCCATATAGAAACTCTGGTCGAACTGAAAAACCCCGTTTATCTGCATCTAGCAGGCGTTTTGTAAGGACTTCCTCTTCAAGAGCTGTTAATTTATGGCCATTGGCGCGTGTTTCTGACCGTGGTTTGATGCCAGCAAGCCGGTCGCGAAGGGTGCTTTCTGGTACACCAAATATCTCAGCAGCTTTCAATTTTGGTTTGACTTGTTGCTTTTTATATGCAGAAATAGCCATTTGCATACGAGTTGCTTGAGATAGAGGCATTTTGTATGAAAATAATAAAAATACAATGTGTTGTAGAATATTGATTTGAATATGGCGGTGGGAATGGTGAAAATTCGCGACTCGGTTGTATTCGTGGCTCGGTTGTGGATTATGGTATTCAAAGTCATATTATTACGTATTGATTCAAAGCCTAAGATTCTCTCTAGATTTCTATTTGATACAAAGCATGTATGTATGATCTCCGAAATTCATGAGGAAAGTGGGAAATATCAGATAGATTATTGTATTAAACCCCATACATGGTATTATTATGTGAAACATACCAGATACACCTTATAAAGGATAGACCATTAAATAGTCTCAGATACTTACGAACTAGACCCGACTCACGAACAATAGCGTTGCGCAAACGAAAGCAGAATTGGAGACAATTAGACCACTGGGATCAAACTAGTTATACGTACCCTACTCACCCGTCTCTTGCATGCACATGGCATCGTGCCTTCTCGGTAAGGTAGGCAGAACAACACTTGTCAAGGTGCATATCATTCTAACCAAGCTGCAGGACCATCCCCTTCTTGATAGCATCGATCTCCTTCTTGGACAATGGGTCTTTGTCAGTGAAGCTGTGTTTCTTACGTTCGGCACTACTCCAGGTAGTGATGTCGTAAGTGTCGCCCCCGATCCGGTCCCTCTGTCCTCTGGAGGAAACTGAGTGGTCTCGCACGTATGCTTTGAAGGCAGCGCCCCAACTCCATGGGTCATCACCAGTGAGAGGTAGGCTGACCTCCTCCAGGTCCTCGATAAGATCGTCGATGTCGGATAGACCTAGCAATTTAATACTATACTTTTTAGCGTATGCGAGAATGTAGCCATCAAAACGAGTGCGATCGAACACAAAGCCTCTTCGGACTGCTCGGCCATTTCATCATCGCCACCATCAAGACTGTCATTAGACCGCCAGTCGCTTGCTAGCTTGAGGTATAGAGCCATGATGACACCGAGGCTTTTAACTTCGGAGTCCGGCTTGAGTAGATCCTGGCGTTCCAGTGTGGCCAACATGGCGAGAAACATGTTTCCAATAAGGTGGTTTGTCTCAAAGTAAGCGGGCCCATCAGCGATCCTGTGGTCATAGATATCTTAGCAATCACTTCTGATGACAGAGGGGGGAGTTATGGATACCCTTGCAAGGACGTAATGGCGTCGTGTAGAAGTATCAGCACCGTCCCTTCACACACGGTCCACTGCTCTTTCCAGTTGCTTTCTGCCTCGACAAAGTCAAGAAACAAATTCTGCACCACCTCGAGAGCACCGTAGCCTGCGCGGTCGTTGAAAGTGTACATGTCAAAATTCTCGGGATCGCGCAGCGAAATATGAATATGCTGCATGAAGTACTTTGCATGCCCGCCACCGTGATGATCCACGGGTGTTCTGGATTATCTGCGGGTGGTTTATTACAGAGGCATGTTGAACCACCATCGCACCGGAGCTTCAACTGCTTGTCCTTGCCTTTGTCCTCATTCTCACTTCCGTTTGCATCTTCCTCGTCGCCACTGGATACGTCTTCCCATTCGTCATCATCATCATCATCTCGCTCAAATGGCGGCCGACAGATGCACACATACGAGTAGGCACGGGCTGGATCTTTAGCTGCGTACTTGTAGGCGTCGTCGGGCGTTGGCGGAGCCAGACACGGAAGACTAGCGAGCGTTCCGAGGAATGGACGGTTTAGTGTCCTGCCGGGGCTTCTTACGACGGCTGGATGCAGCAGAGGAGCTTTGAGATGCGCATTTAGGAGGCATCGCAGAAATCAATCTCAGTGATACAACAGTAGTTGATGGCTATGAAGACTTGGGCGTCGACGAGTGTGATGTTTATAGTGCAGACGCGTCTGAGACGCGTTCCTCGCGTTGTTTGTTGCTAGACGAATCTCGACTACAAGCCTATCGATCACTCCCTTCATAGTAATCCATGTCATTCGGGTTCCCGCATGCAGAGGCTTTCGTGAGATATCGGTATTCTTTTTGAACTATATTTGAACCAAGTACACACGAGGTAGTCTATACAAGCACGGTTGTTGTGGTAACAAGTATTCCTTGCTGGACTTCTCTTCAGATCATGAATTGGATTACCAGTATGTAAACATAATAGTCCAGGAGAGTACTAGATGCCCTGTCTACTTAAATTATCACTCCTGGTACCGTATCAGAATATCAGGTACGAGCATGATGATTTATTTATCTATTTTGTCCCCACATTGTGACGGAATGGCGTCATCACGGAATTCGACCGCTCTTGATATCTAATCCATCCGCGGAATCGGATCGTACTCGGACCATATTGGGACGCGACGAGGATTCTCTGGCAGAAGAAATCCTGTAGAATTTTCTATGTTCATGAAGGTACATATCCTTGCTCATTAAAAATGAGCACTTCAACAACACCAATCCATCAATCCGGCACAGCGGACGGCTGGCATGGCGTCATTCGACCGGACAGTGAATTCCAACCGGAGAAGGGCCGTTATCATCTCTACATCGGTAAGCCATTCTGAGTAGACTTCTTGGCTCGAAGACTGGGACCTAACGTGTCTTGCTGTCATAGGCCTGTTCTGTCCTTTCGCCCATCGTGTGAATATCGTCCGCCACCTAAAGGGTCTAACAGACATTATCGACATCTCTGTCGTCTGTCCTTATCCAAAAGGCGACTCGAAGGGTTGGCCGGGATGGAGATTCCCAAAGACCAACGAGGAATATCCCAATGCGACGGTGGACAAACTCTTTGGCAGTGACTACTTGCATAAGGTATACTTCAAGGCGGACAAGGATTACAAGGGGAGATACTCCGTCCCTCTACTCTGGGATAAAAAGACGAATACCGCCGTTAACAATGTGAGCCTGGGAGTGCGATTCTCGTGAAGCATTGAAGTTCTGATGAGTCACATAGGAGAGTGCAGAGCTTCTTCGATGGCTCCCGACTGCATTCAATTCATTGATTCCACCGGATCTTGCTAAGATCGATCTCTATCCTGAGCATCTTCGCTCCCAGATCGACAGCATCTCGGAGTGGATGCAGCGTGATTTGAATACCGGAGTGTACAAAGCTGGATTTGCGAATTCCCAGGAGGAATATGACAAAAACGTGATTCCTGTCTTCGGCTCGCTGAACAAGCTGGAGGAAATCGTGGCCAGTAACGGTGGACCTTTCGTTCTTGGGAAGGAAATGACAGAACTTGATATTCGCCTCTACGCGACCTTGGTTCGTTTCGACACCGTTTATGTCCAACATTTCAAATGCAACTTGGGAACCATAAGGCATGACTATCCCGTCCTCAACAGTTGGCTCAAAAATATGTACTGGAACGTTCCTGCATGCAAGATGACGACAGACTTTAAACATATCAAAGAAAATGTAAGTTCCTTTTCCTCTTTCCGATACGGAATCATTTGCTTAGACTAGTGGCGGCAGTACACAAAGAGTCACCACGACATTAATCCGAAAGCTATTACACCAATGGGACCATTCCCCAATGTTGAAGATGGCGTGGAGACTAATATCAGAAAGTTGAGAGTGGGTGGCGTCAAATTACCAGCAGTGATTGAATACCAGGCGAAGCTATAACCAGATACAAATTATTGGGAACAATGATCTATGTTATCCTGGTGGAGAAGGGTTCCCCGCAAAACTGGGGGTATTAGGCATGAATGAGCAGCTAAGACTTTTAATTAACCTGATAGGGACTATTTGCTACATAGATAACTCAATGTTTCCCCTTCGAGAACGATTGCTGGGCCCTAGACTGACACTGCGCCAGTTGCTATAATATAGCCGCCATCCACCACGACAACTGAGCCATTCAGGTATTGGTTCGTAGCGGCAAAAATAACCGCACTGGCCATATCACGGTCATGTCCAGGTCTCGCTGCGGGTACCATGCCCTCCATCATCTGCTTTGGCAGATGACTCTTATGCTTATCATCGCTGCTCCCAGCCGTCATCTCGGAGGGAAAGACACCAGGGGCGATTTGATTGATACGGATCTTCAGCCCAGCATTTGAGATCTCGTAAGCCAGCATTTTTGTCAGATGCACAGCTGCTGCCTTGGACGCATTATAAGCGAAATGATCTTGTGACACCTTGACGATACCCGAGATTGAGCTTGTGTTGATCACTGCGCTGCTCCATGCGTATCGTTTCTCGGTGCCTTTCTGAAGGAGCGGTAGAAATGCAGTGGTCATGAAGTAAAGGCTGCTGACGTTGGTTCGATAACTTGCATCCCAATCTGCAAACGTCGACGTCTCATTCTCAAATAAGCTCTTGCGAAGCTCCTCGGGGTCTCGATACTTCGGCGATTGAGACTGCCCTGCAATACCAGCCGTGTTTACTAGGATGTCAAGATGGTCCTCGCGTGAGGAGAACTCCTTTACGAGGTTTGCAATGGACTCCTTGTTGGTAATGTCGGCACTCAAAGGAATAATCTTTCCCTCGATGTTTTTACCATAGAGTTCAGCCACTTGCGCAAGCTTTTCTTCGGTGCGGCCGACAATATAGACTTTGGCACCGTTCACTGCGAGGCCTTGTGCTTGCATCAAACCAATCCCGGTGCCGGCACCCGACACAATAGCGACTACATCGAAGTCAGAATCTAGGATAAGTTATATTTCGTTCTTGGAAGTTCGAACCTCTATCTTTAACATCAAAAAGGTTGTGGAGCCTAAATGCCGTGTTGCTATCTTGAGCTGCTTGGAAAGCCATTTTTGCTGCGAAGTATGAAGATTATTTATATAGAAAGAAATACACCTGCTGCAAAAGCGAATGTAAGGGTTTGGTATGACTGCCAACGGGCCAGGTTATGTTTTATCTCCATGCCAGTTTCGTAGGGTTTGGATAAAAATGACGTAGAATTTCTGTGACTCTAGATTTCAGAAGCTATTACACATGATTTCCAAGTATATCTATAGTTTGCTATTCGACGGGGTGTATACGGAATATAGGGCCGAGCGCCGCTGTCCGTAGTCAGATGGTGTAACAACATCAGACAGCATTCCATGTCGGTCATATTGATGTGTTGTCGATCTGCATGTTCTGGTATTCTTTCCTAGAATTAATTTGAGATCTGATACTGTGTACCTAGACATAAAGCATTGATTGGCAGACTTACGCTAAGGGTGCTTGGAGAATCATAGTATGGAGTAAGCTTTTATCTAACTTCGATTGCTGGAGACTACTCGGAAGTCGCTAGCCGCGAATCACATTAAGGACCTCTGTTTACGGGGAGTTTCCTGTGGCAGTCTTCGGAAACTGTAAACTATTCCTCCCACTTTCCACACGGGTCGTTCTATCGGCCTCATAACCATGTCGCTCAATCGCATGCACACACAACACATATCCCCGTATCTACACCTTCTATTCTAATTCAGAAGAGATACTGCTGCACTCCATCTAAAGACTTTTACTGACATATGCAATATTTGCACGTCAAGGTTGGCTGAGCCGAGGCAAAAGTGGCATCATGTACACTAGGCAGGAATCAAGATTGCTGCAAACGTAGTTTACGGCGAGATGGATCCTCGACTTCGACATTTTGTATATAGCTCAGTTCTAGAAGATTATTTATGGGGAGAAGTATAGCTGACGTGTCAGATCCAAAGGAACCGAATTCATTGTGTAGGTTGAAATTACTGGGTATGTCAACAGTATCATGCTAGTCTAATAAGTAATCATACTCTTTGATGTGATTCGTGCCGGCTTTCTATACAAAATTTATGGTTAAAAGCAGAAAGAGACCACCTCTTAAGTCTTGCAGCCCCCGAGGCTGGTGCTGCTATATGGGTCGTCTAAATCACTCTTGGACGATGATTCTACCTTCAACCATCGGTGCGATCCCTGCCGTCCATGGAGGTGTAAATTCCGCGCATGCATCGTCCACACAATCCGGGGCGTCCCTCTTAAGCCCTGCATGCCGCATCCATTTGCGAATCACCGAGCGTGCAAGGCGTAACCTATGTTCCTCCTCAGCCGCCGATGTTGCGCTGAGGGTCACGTAATTGGTCTCGGGGCGGTGAGTCGTGAGTATGTCAGGATCGGAGTCCGAGTCCGAGTCCATATCATCCTGATCCGCTGCCCCTCCGTCCAACTCTTTTTCGATATCCTCCGGAGGCTGATAGCGCCCGTAATAATAACGCGTGTTTCCGTTGCGAACGAAAGCCGGACGCTTCGGCGTCGTCTGCAGTATCGGTGAAGGTGTTGCTGATGGCGGTTTCGGCCAGTCACCGCAGTGCAGATTCTGGTGTACACTGTCCCAGTGCCGATCCAGGCTGCCACTCCAGTGCCGCCATTTGCCGAGAACCTTCAGACTGAGGAAGTATTGTCGAAGGATAGTGCTAATCATGACACCGTTCTCTTCGGAAACAAGCTCTTCTGCCTCACCTCCTTCAGACCGTGCTAGTAAAGATGTAAAACCATCCTTACCGCGAGCCATATAGCCCCTTGTTGTCAGGATATAGTACTTTTCCAGATTAATATCCTTTCCTCCAACTTGAGCGAAGGTGATCCTAGAGCCTGGTGGAGCTGATGGCTTAAATCCGAAACGTATATTTGATACCTGTGGGAACCTGCCCTCTAACGCTGGTACCAGGCTAACACCATTCTCGAGTGCATCCATGAGCGCCTGGCCCTTAACTTCCAGAAGCACTACCGGGTCTTCGAAAGGGAAGCAATTGAGTATATCCTTGAGCCTGAGTATCCCCGGAGGGTAGATCTGATCACCTCGTATAGTCCCAGCAGCCATCAGGGCACAGTCAGCATTGTGATAGAAGCGCATTAGGTCGCAAACAAAGTTTCCGAGATTTGACTCTCTGGTCCGAACCGTCTTAAAGCGCGCGTCGAGGGGCTTAGAGGTATATCCTATTGGCTTTTCAAGCTTCGCTTTGAGACTCAAAGTAAGCTTATTGACCAGGGTAACTATGGCTGGGTCTTCCGGTATGGCTCTCACGATATCCCTTCTCGTTATACTGAAATCCCAACTGCCCTCTTCCTTACGCCATGCTTCGATATAACTCAGCTGCTTAAAATCGGTCCCAGACCGCAGAACATGAGTGGAATTGACGATGGAATGAGCATAGTAATGATCGTGTCCGCCAAGTATAATATCGATCAACCCCGGAGGAATGCTCTCAGCGAGCTTATTGTCGTTTGGTTCACGCTGGTGGGTAACAGCAATGACAATATCCGCTCCTTGGGCACGCAGTCCAGGCACAAGCTCCTTAGCTGTCTCAGAGGCGGACTTATATATGAGATTAGGGGGGAGAGAGTTGATTGTATCCAACCTACGAAGGAATTGAGTTGGCATCACGTTCAAAAATGACACAGGTGACTATTAAGCTTACCACTCTCGTTCACCTAATCCAATAACTCCAATCTTTATTCCATTTGAGGAAGTCAGCATCCAAGTTCTCTCGCAGTTCGCCAACGGCACATTCTCGCCCAGAGCGGGGTCAAGAACATTAGCAAGCAGCCATGGGAACTTGCATTGGTTCTTCAAGTGTCTCAGTTGCGCAACGCCGAAATCTAAGTCGTGGTTCTAAGGTGGATCAGTTACTGGTTCATTTCTGCGACCCCTTCCATACGCGGTACGAGGTACCAAGACATGGGAAGCATACTCACACCCACGCATGCCACATCAATACCGGCCTTATTTAGAAACGGAACCATATGCCGCCCTTTTGTCACTGAGCTCTCTAAGCTCGGGTTGAATACGTCGCCAGAGAAGAAGGTAAGGAGATCGGGCTGTCCGGCGAAACGAGGATCAGAGCGGTAGAAGTTCACAACCGACTGAAAACGGGCTACGCCACCCGCCGGTTCTGCAGATCCTGCTCTTATCAGGATATCAGTATGGTTGTGCTAATGGACCATGAACTACATGAGACAAGCGGAACGTACTCAACATGATATACATCATTGTAGTGGACTAAGCGGAGGTCGGGCGGACCCTGCCTGCCGGACGAGTAAGTGATAGCAAGACCAGCAGAGTCCACTGGTGGCATCTTCTAGATCCGCAGCTGCGCGTTCTCGTTAAACGAGAAAGGCGAAGATGGCGATATTCTTTAGTGTTAATGAGTTCAAGCTCTAAGCGCAATGGGCGTTGGCAAGTTGCTTTCAACGCGGGAACCCCGCAGTCCAGCCACGGGACGATGGAGAAGGGAAGTCGATATTGATAAACTTCGACAACTCCCAGGGTCATCAATGATCCATGAAATCCCAATCACAAAAGCAAACATGAAACAGCTGTAGATTAAGACTGGACTTGAAGCCGAAAGGTGAGTCACGGCGCACCGCGGGGTCTCCGATGGAGCAACAACAAGCGACCAACCAATGGGAGTCCGAATTTTGACAACCCAGCATGGATTACATATTCGAGAGTAATTATAATACAGTACTAATCCATCCTTCCATCTCATTACTTATGATACTTGCAAAAACAGTGTCCCCTTCCTGCATCTCTTGGAAGTCTGGGCAGAGATTAAACCGCATTGCGTTGATACAGAAGCAATGGCAGATGGGCAGCCAAACTACACGTCTATCTGAACGCCGCCTTCGCATCGACTACAAGCAACGCGCTGCCATCCTAGACGATGGGTAGTTCTAAAGTTGGGAGATTATAAGTATTCAACAGTATTTACACAGGATATAGGATAAAAGTCGCATGTGCTGCCATCATGATCATAATCGTCATCGCTTCTGGAGGCATAAAAAAAGGCTGCCTCCCGGTTCAGCATCATTCTTCGAATTGCAAGCCGCTGAGAGCTCAGGAGTCCGAACATCACAATTGAGAGGAGTACCAGTGAGTGGATAGTCTGCAGTGACGCAGATGTCTAGCATCAGCAATTCGGGGCGAAAAGAAGGTTAGGAAATTAACGGCGACGGTCAGTCACGGTCCATCTGCGTTTCAGGCCCAGTTCACGCTCATCAATCATCGAGATGCTACCCCAGAGACCCCACTGAGATTTCGTGCGCTCGGGCAGTTGTTTCGACCATGATTCTTCTTCCCCGAGAGGGGTATTTGTTCCCCCTTCAGACTGTGTCCTGTCACCGTGTGCAGGTTTCGGATCTCTAAAGTTAGGTACGATATCATCGCCTGACTCTGAGGCACCGTCATTTACCGATATGGAACCCCACAAGCCAGAAGATCCACGATTCAGGGGGTACTGACGGGCCCCGGCACTGGATGCCCGATGGATACCACAGCTGCGAGCGGCAGAATCACTTATCGTGAAATAATTACTTTTAGCTGACGATCGAGAGCCAAGGCGATGACGATAGGCAGGTATGGATGCTGGGATGCTGAGAGAAGAAGACTTCGAGGTCAACGCGACATTGGATGCAGCACGAAGGTGATCGGTGGACGCCACTACCCTGACTTCGTATTCTTGGGATAAGAGTGTGTCTCTCGGTTTGCTGCATTTTTCTACCTGCCGACATTGAGTCGCTATGCTCTTAACCTGACCAGCCTCTGTCGGGTCCAGAGGCTCCTTACGTACAGCCATCGTAAGAGATGCCATACCCACGTCTAGAAGCACTGGCTCGTTCGTCAATGCGCCGATCAAAGCATTACAGCCTGCGCCGTGGGTCACCAAGACCAATACCGTATCCGTAAGGTTACTATCCTCGTCGCCTGTTGTGGGCTCTGTATCCGGATGCCTGGCACAATGGGGCACACCACAATCAAGGCAATCATGGGTCCGATACCAATCGACCATTTTCTGTAGTCCGTTACGGAACCTCGTATGCATTGAGCTCCATTCTTCTCCATACTCGCCGCCATTGCCCCAGTTCTGCGGCTCCCGCATGCTGTCCCATTGATAGTCAACCTCCAAGCAGGCGTCCCGAGCGTGAGCTACATAGCCCGGTGGAATGGGTTCTGACGGTGACAGGGCATATGATGGGGTGGGCGGGTTATAGCCATGGCCACCAGAAACATCCACGTCAATTGACAGTCTGGGAAGTAAGCCTCTTCCAAGACTCGCAAGATTGAAAGGCCCATCATAGCTGCCGGCTCGATGTCTCTGTCCGAGTGCAAAACTCATTGCTGAGTTATATCTCGATTGGTCATTTTCGTCTCCTTCGGAGGATATAGCGGTCGATGAACTGCCCCAGCCACCGGGGAAGTATCCGGAAATTGATTGGCTGTGACCCTCGTGAGCTCGGGGAATTTCCTCCCCCCGTCGTAATAACTCGGCTTTTGCACTCGTCACCATCATTACAGAATTAGGAGGTGGCATGATCTGGTCATAATAGTCGGGAGAAAGCCACTCGCCCAAAAATGCATCCACCCGCAAAAGTATCTTATCATCAGCTCTGCCTGATTCCCTTACATCCTTCCCCTTCTCCTTCTCCTTATCTGCAGGAGGGGGGGCTGCACTGTCCACTAGCTTTGAAGTTGGGGATATAGGTGCAGACAACTCGGCATCCGATGCCTTTGTTTCTGTTGAGCCTGAGCGCGGCGATTTGGTCGCGGCAGAAGCGCCTCGGTACTGACTGATGCCCGCGCTAATACCAATGCTGGTTTGTAGGCAACGTAAGAACGGGGACGTATGAATGATAACCTTATGTTTTCTCCGTGGTACTTTTGAAGTCTTTGTACTGCCGGTGCTATCAGTTTCATTGGAAGCACCATTACTAGGGTCCTCCACTGCGACACTATCGTCGTGCATGTGCGATCGTGAATCATCCGCTTCATCCTCTCGAGCTTCGAGTAGACCGGCAATGCGAGCCCCTAAAGCGCGTGATTGCATCCATCCTCCGTATGATAATGGTGGATCGTATGGTGTTGGAGAGGTGAGGTGCCATTGTGTATCCACCACGTCGAGACGAGCGCCGTGTCTACATCAAAGTTAGGGAAGAGAATGAGTCTCTGCGAGGAACATATCACGTACCTGACGATTAGAATGATGGCGGGTAGCTTGCCCATGGCGTTATGTCTTCTCTAGAGACGGCCTAGAGGTAGGACGATCCCGTCAGAGCGGTCTTGGTGACCGAAACACACGGCGGAGTCACGTTCTAGTTAGGAAAGGCCCGCGGGGTAGCTGCTTGTTGCAGGAGCCCAAGGCAACCAAGTCATCGCTGCAGTCTCATCATTGCGAAATATAATGGAGCACAAGTCTCGCTATTAGTTGGTTGTCGAGTTAAATAGCTTCAATATGGAATAGTATGGATGGATAGCGGATGAATGAATCCGCGATCTGGTCTCGTTCTTCTCCTTTTGTCTTTCCCAAACAGGAATGTCCTAAAGTTAAATTTTTCACATGTGATTATGGCTTATGTAACATCCCCCGTCACCTCCAACTGTCATTTCTTCAGTCATTTCTTCAAGCACCGCCTGCTCTACTAGAGCTGTAATAGTCTCTCAGGTCTCCGCGATGGATGGCCAGTACCTTGGTCGAAGCCTCTCCTTAAAGGGGATCTCCTGCTTTATTCTGACGCTGCATAGTCCAGATATTCATGCCAACCTTCGTCCCATTTGCCGGTAACCCTGCATGCAAGGTTCTTCTATCACCAGTGCCATTGTGATGCAAGTTGACCCAGAAGATACCGTTGCCTGCAATTGGCTGCACTACTATGCCATCCTTGTTGGCCAGCGCATAACGTGTCCAGTTAGACCCTGGAGGGGGTTCGGAAAGCCGTGGGAAATATGTGCCACCACCCGTGCAATCTGCCTGGAGATACAAAAAGAAACTCGTGTAACGATTGTAATAACTCTCCATTTCCCCCTTATCGCTCTGGTTATCTTCATAGATGGGCCTTGGAGATGGGAACCAGTCGTGATGCAGTCGAAACTTCTGAGATTCGGTGTAGCGGACAAGCTGTAAGCCCTCAAATCTCTCCTCCTCTGGGACACTGTTCTTCGGAGGTAGAAGGAACCCTTGGAATGCTGCCGCTCGCTGTCGGACGCAAGTCACCACCGGGTCTGCTTCCGATAGGAAGGCTGACGACGAAGATCGCACGTCCGTGATAATATCGCCTCGCTCAATGGTTTCCCTGTCTTTGCCTTTCACAATCGCCGATTGCTTGTAGTTTCCTATTCACTTCAGCTTAGGCTCAGACAGTCATCAGGCCAATGGGAAATCCATACTGGATCCCAAGTTCAGAAGGTGGTCAATTTCCTCCTCCCTAAGAAAGCCAGAAATATATATCACTAGAGGGTCCAATGACACAATCTCAGTGGCGTACGTGTGCTCCTGACACATGAACGGCCGGTCTCGGTTTATGAACGACACGATATGTGGCTTCGCCCCTTCGTACAGGAAGAGGAGTACCGGAGCCAGCAAGGCTGGTAGCAATGGATAAAGCCATATTCTTTCAACCTGCAGAGCTCAATATTACCAATCTCCGGCACATCTAGTGTATAGCATACCATTATGTATATTATCGACAAAGACGGTAGCAGTTCGCTTTTTTGACGGCGAATAACTCTCTGCGACACTGTGCAGGGAACTGTTTAACTGATATCGAGAGCTGCGATCAATGCTCTCGATGCTGAGAAACTACTTCGTAAACGTCTCCGGGTGACAACCAGTGTGAAAAGAAGAATCAGCCTTGCATGGAATCTTTGAACTGAACTTTCTTCTGGTGAGACTTATTGACTAGAAATATGAAATTCACGTTCGCAATGGAGGGGGCGGGGGAATCGAAAGGTGGAGAGAAGCATATTTAGTGCTGACATTAGAATCTAGAATAGCTCGCCATCACTAGAGCTTATCTACGACCCAACTAGTTGTTATCAGAATTATCCATATTATTTCCAGCTAGGTGTGATCAGCAGCCACAATAATGAATCCAGGTCGTAGACTGCGTGGAGGCCAGGTCTGAGGGGTTGATAACCGGCTCATTCGGCATTGTGTAATCTTACGTGAGAACCTTTCCCCAACGGTTACAGCGGGGAATATTCAAAGTAGGATAGGACGGTGTTCACACAGGTGGTGGCCGCTTGAAGAATCAGCGAAGCAGCTGCTGCCTGTGTCTGGAGAGCCGGTGTTCTTTGCCGAATTATCAGAAAGGCGATTGGAGTCACTAAAGGCAGGATATACAGGGTCTAAACAGCCTCAATAAAATACTTCGAACTCCGTAACTAGTAGGATATTTAGGTATGGAAGAGGGTGTAGTACAACTTACCGTGGTGTAGATGGTCTGGAACTGCTTTCGATTTTGACTGGCTTTCTGACTAGGTGGCAGAGGCGAACACGGTCAAGTGTCAAAAATATTGCAGAGGGACCGCAGGTAAGAAATAAATCTTCGAAGAGCAATGTGAAACCTGTCGAATCCTAGGGCATGGAAGCATAGCAGCTATATTGACTATCTGAAGTGCTAGCTTTTGCTTGCTTGAAGACTAGATCTGGGGGGGAAGAGGGTCATTGTCTGATCTGCTGAGGGTCGCCGAGCTTGACTGCCTTGGAGAAGCAAGGTCAATGGATATCTACAGGATATCACCACGGCCCTCACACCGACAATAGAGCCTTATCCCAGCACCTATGCCTTTTTGGTAAGGTTGAGGATATATTACTGACTTCGAAGCGATGTGCTCGTGTGCCCAGCTACTATATATGTGTTAGTATGGTGATTATCACGCCATTTCTCACTTGTCTTTGCATGCAAACTAAAGGGCTTGATGCAACTGATCCGCTCCGAAGTTGCTTAATTAATCTTTGGGCGTGGATGGATGCCATCGGTTATGTAGAAGCAAACATTTGTAGCCCTGAGCGTGTTTCGGAGACAGGTGAGAAACTGCAGGGGTAGGTTGCGCCATCAACGCAGGTCATAACATCATCTCTTACTCCAACTATTCATACACTCCTTAGAAAAAGGGGTTTGATGTAAAGCACTGTAATCCAAATCCTATTTAAGGATCGCCACCATCGCCTGAGTCGATATGCTGGAAGACAAGACAAGAAAAATCTTAATTGGAGGGAAAGAAAAGAACATGCCCACGCTCTTTATGCGGATCTTTCGAGAACTGCCTGGGTGTGCTGTCACGAGCCACCTGATTCTTCAGGGCAACTATCACAAGTTTGGGGACAATAGTCTCGCCCGAGTCAAACCAGACTATTCAATAGTTTTCTCTCCCGCGTCACATCCGGTCTATCAGCAAGCTATCGCCCAAGGTTGCACCACCTTAGTCACCAAGGAGGAACTCGGGCACGAGTTTTTCAAAGGCGAATGTGACTTTGATATCCTTCCTGATGCTGCTGCCTATGAGTTGACTCGGCCAGCCTTTTTGGTCCGGGACCCGGTTCGTGTCTTTGACAGTTGGATACATATGGGCTGGAGTGATTTGTACAGCTTCTTTATATGTTATAGGTCGCTTATTAGGATGCTGAATGCCAGTCTGGTTCCTAAGGCGGTCATCTATGAACAATTGGTCTGCGATGCTAGAGGCACTGTTGCAGATCTTAGCTGATTATTGGGACATTCCATTTGACGAGTGCTGTTTGTAATTCAAGAGCTCTTTGGGGGATTTTACCTTTAAGGGCGACCGGGGGCGAGGAATCTACAAGGGTGCAGTCCAAGAGGGCTTATTTGACCGGGTCAAGTCACACAATCATGTCGAGGATTTCAGTTGTCATAGCCTTCTCTCTGCGTTGGAAATTGAACATATTGGGGCCCAAGTTGGTGGTCTCTACTTGGAGGCCTATGGGTCCAGTTTGGATAACGTTCGGACAATTTTATCCTCCAAGACATGGTTTGGTTTTGATCTTGACGACACGTTACATGAATTCCGGGAGGCCTCTGCACATGCGTCCTCAGCCGTGTTTAAAGCAATCCATAATGAGCACCCAAATATCGGGATAGGAGATCTTGATATAATCTACCGCGATATACTACGTTCAAAAACAGCTGGTACTTTCACTGATGGAAGAATGTCGATTGAATATCGTAGGGACCGCTTCTACCATCTCCTTCAGATCCATGGATTTGCACCATCTCAAAAAAGGTTAGACCGTCTCTTAACAATCTATCAAAATAGTTTCAGGGCCGCCCTCAGACTAAAAGCGGGCTCGCTTGAATTGCTCCAAAGACTAAAGACCCTTGGTAAGAAAGTGATTGTGGTGACAGAAGGCCCTCAGGATGCGCAATAATGGACAGTAGCAGACCTTGGGCTGCAGAACTATATCGACATTCTTATCACAACTAATGGGACAGGAAAATCGAAGGTTGATGGCCTATTTCCAATCGTATTGGACAAACACAACATTGCTGCATTGGATATCGTCTACGTGGGTGATAATAAGCAACGAGATATCATCCCAGCACGGGCAGTAGGCATAATGACTGTGCTCTATGATGAGAGGAGTAATTATCGATTTGACGACCCTCAGGCGGTTCGTCTCAACTCTCTTCCAAAGCTAAACTATCTGATAGGTTGAGAAGCTGCCTCGGCTGTGGAGGTTAGAGACAGAGAAGTGATGATTAGGAATGACCCAGATCAACCAGGGAAATATTATATGTTTATGTACCTCTTATACTCAATCCGCCCACCCCAACAGGGCTGTCACGACCACCTGGAATTGTCACGCCCAGTTTCTCAACGGTGGTATAAACAACACCCCATCGTTGCCCTGGACCAACGGCCACAAGGGAATTATTTGCGAGTGGCGTTATCCAATTGAGAGCAATGAGATCGATTGTCACGCCGTCTTGAATGCTAGCTATTCCCGCCGCGTAGCCGTGACCACCGCTGCGGATAGCAAACTGACAAGTTCTCGGCACCAAAACCAACAACGCTATGGAGACATCCTGGACTGACTTTACTGATAAGATACAGGCAGGAGAAATGAGCTCTTGTTGAGACCAGTAGGAAGAAACCGAGGTATTGCATGCCAGGCTATAGCTAGGATACCTTCACCCCAAGAGCCGCTGTAAGAGCTGAGCATTGGATCTTCAAATCAGCTGGTTGCTAAGGAATTGAGCACCTAGAGTCACTCACACAACTTGCTGGACCCGCGAAGAGGAGCAGACGGTGTCCAGCAAAGTTATCAATATGATGAAGACGGGGGAAAGGTGAATTATCAACCTGTCTCTCACGCCTGTCTCACGCTTGTATTGTAGATTCAACAATGGATAAAAAGCCTTCGTACGGAGCTGACCATCTGGGCCTGTCATAGTTGCGGTCCCTCCGTAACTGCGTTAGCCTTCGAAGCCCAGGTTCCGGACCTGGAAGCAGAGACATAGAACCTGGGGTTACAGAGATCATAGCAACTGCGCATCCGCAATGGCCGCAAGATGCCTGTGAGAGAACATGCGTAACAAGAAGGCCCCCCAAATTCAAGAGTAGGGGCCAAGCTAACTGAGGTTCGTCGCATCCCGACTAGGTACATAATTAGCCTGGCCGGTGGGGAAAAAATATGGGCTCTGGCTCTACACTTTCTCTATACTGTTCAAGCCACCCTTCTCAGTCTTCGCAGTATTGTAACCCAACATCCTCCATTACATCCTTACAGTACGAAGTACCTGGCTATCAGACTGACCCCTCGACCAGGCCTCAGTGACTGATAAAGCCAAGTACTTGCGCTTTGATTCCCTGGATCAAAAGCAACCTTCCTTGAACCACATCTGAAGACATCGGAATCTTTCTTTTCTCTAGTTCCAATATGGACCAGCATGCGTTATCTAACATGGTCGCCAATGCCACCGAGGCAGGCGCATGTGTAAGTCCTCGTCTTTTTTTAACTTTAACTCTGGATTTGGAAACTTTCCTGACAGAAAGTTGGAAAACAGTATCTAGTACTTTTGAATCTGCTGGGCAGCAAAGTCTCTTTTCCGGGAGGGAGAGAATATAACGCTTCCCTTACATCTTACTTCTCTCAACAGGAGTCCGAGACTCATCCTCTGTGTGTTGTCTCGCCGACCACCCACTCAAAACCTGGGATGTAACTTCGCCATCCGATCGGGAGGCCATGCAAGTGCCGCTGGGGCAGCAAATATTGTTAATGGGATAACGATCGACTTACGCGGACTTAATACTGTCGAGCTGAGTAGCGATCGATCTACTGTCTCGATCGGACCGGGCGCTACTTGGGGCGATGTCTACTCAATGCTCGACCCCCTTGGTGTCTCCGTCGCTGGTGGGCGAGCAGCACCTGTCGGGGTCGGTGGACTTACTACAGGAGGAGTTATCTCATACTTTTCTCCAGGGTACGGCTGGACTTGCGATACAGTCACCAATTTCCAGGTGGTGCTGGCAGACGGGTCTATAGTCAATGTAAATGATGGTGAGAATCCAGATCTCCTGTACGCTGTCCGTGGTGGCTCGAACAACTTTGGAGTGGTAACACGCGTGGATCTCCAGGCATTCGAGCAAGGTCCTATCTGGGGTGGAACCATCAACCACCCTCTGTCGACAATTGATAAGCAGCTTACCGCTTTTGAGGACTTCAACTTACCTGACGCGTACGATGAGTATGCGTCGTTGATCATGAGCTTTGGGTTTGCAGGTGGTCAAGGATCTGTGATAGTCAATAACATTGAATATACTAAGCCAGTCGAAAATCCGCCTCCATTTCGGGCCATCACGGAGCTTCCCTCTCTGTATAGTACGATGCGCATCGCAAATATGAAAGATATTGCAATCGAGCAGGGTTCGTTCTCACAAAATGGCAAGCGGTAAGGAAACCTTTCGCATACGATGTTGGGGTTCCCTCAAATTCTAATTCGGTCCCCAGTGAGTTGTCTGCTGTGATAACAGTGCAATCGACCTTGCCAATTTTGAAGGAGACATACCGGCTGTGGAACGCTAGCGTTGCAGTTGTCGAGAACGTCTCTGGCATAACGTGGTCCATTTCACTCGAACCACTTCCCCCAGCTATCTATGCACGCAAGCCCAATCCGTTCGGACTCTCCGAAGCCTCGGGTTCCACGGTTGTGACGCTGCTGTCCGCAACTTGGACGGACAAATCAGATGATACAACCGTTGAAAAGGCTGCCCGCGACCTCTTCTCGGCCATCGAGGATGAGGCACGGAAGCTAGGAGCTTACGAACCGTTCATTTACTTAAACTACGCAGCACCATGGCAAGATCCCGTCGCCAGCTATGGAGAAGATAACGTTGAAAGGCTGAAGCGAGTAAGTAAAAATGTGGATCCCAGGGGTATCTTTCAGTTTAATGTCCCTGGCGGATTCAAGATCCCGCCGTGAGAAGGGGACGCTTAGTGGAAATTTCTTAATCATGTGTCTCACAAGGTTGATGTACTTCCAACTAGAGTCAAACTAGAATAGATGAACTTGAATATGTTCAGGCCCTTTAGAATATTATCTTACGAACATCGAAATAAGAGGGTAAATCTCGAAGGGAATCAAGTCGAAATGGAAAATACACGATTGTTGTGAACTCCTCTGCTCAACTTTATATGCCGCATTTTGTGAGCCCAGAGCGGAGAAATAAGATATAAAGACGAGATGGTGATCTTACAAGAATCCATCTTGGCAATAATCTCAAACTCCATTTAATAACACTGCTATTCGGACCCTTCCAGATAAACCCTGACTTGCCGTTTCCCAGAATATCATCTACAATGGATGATGCAAATTCACCAACTAGACAGCCCTTTGGACCAGCCTCACCGGTTGCCCATTGCGAGATAGTGTCCTTGATGGCTTTATACCCAGAAGAGGGAGGGAGAATAAGCAAAGGCTTGTTGGCGTGAAAGGGCATGCTGACGGTCCTCACCATCAGTGGGACGACAGAAACTCCGAACGGAGAGGCTCAAGGCGGAGGGTCTCTGAGATATTGTTCAGTGCAGCTTTAGACGAATAGTATATCCCTGTGATGAAAGGTCATTAAACCATCTAGCTTCTACTTTAAGAGTGGAAAAGGAACGACCTATAAGAGATACTTCTCGGGAACTGAACTTACAATCCAAGGGGTATAGACTACGCCACCGACACTGCTGATATTGACCACGCGTCCTTTTGCCTGGATTAAAAGGTCGGAAAACACCTGGATGACTCTCAGAGCTCCAAATACATTGACATTATAGACCTCTTGGGCCTCATCCACGTCCACATTGAGGAGCGGCATGGTATAACCCCGTCCAGAATTGTTTATCAGTACATCCAACCCATGAAACCCATAGTCCTGTAGGGCTGCGGTAACGGCTTTAGCAGCTTCTTCAATTGATGACTTTGAGGTGACATCAAGTGACACGGTGGTGACATTGGGGAGAGAGATGATCTGAGAAGGTTGAGAGAAGCAGAAGTATGAAATAGACCCACACTCCATGCTGGACACCTCCACGCAGGGCTGGTTGTAGGAACAATGGCGGCCCTAGCAACAAGTCTACATATTGTTAGACACAATTCTATCTTATCCCCAGAGAATGAGAAGAGAATGGACCATTGGATCGTCCGAGGAAAAGGAGTTGTTGTCGTTCATGCAGCGTGTCTACGATCTAGTCGATGGTGGGGGAATTGTAGATAAAGGAAACAAAAGTACGATAGGAGAAGGGTCCAATAGAACCACGAGAATCCTGTTGGTGGCGCCATGATCGACGGCCGCACTTTCCTAGCGCAGGGGGCCTTACCGTCGTAAGAACGGTAAATGAAATACAGTGACAGTTCATCGTCCGTATACAATACATCGACTACACCCATGGCCATCTCTACCCTATTCCTCCATATCATATATTCCAGCTCGGAGTGCTTGCAGATCCGGTTTCCCTACGGATGCTGTAAGTTATCAGCCTACCAATATGTTTTGCTACTGTGGATCTCACCTAGTGGATTTGTAAGTGCGTACAGTTCCCCATGAAATCATGGGATCTGCATCAAATTGGTGAATATGGAAACTCCTGGAGGGCACAGCATCCCACAATCTCAGCTTTTATGGTGCATGAGGGGAAGTGATAGACGTTCAGCAGCAATATAACCAAAGTGCTACTGTTTATGACCACTGACGGATCCTCCCTGACCGACAAACAATGCGGATATAAGACGATTATCTCCGGAACCTTTTCTAGTTCTTGCGGAGTTATTTATGGATTCGAAACACACTTGGAAACCAATAGATACAAATAAATTCTCCACCACTACCTAAGATCGTTGTGAAGATCGGAGATATGATTTTTAAAACCGCCGAGATCGCAAAACTGGCCAGAATAGCTTCTCCTTGGACCTCTATACTCGACTCCACTCGGACGAGGTGACCTTTTTCTCTCCAAAGCTTCCCCTCTTCTACCCCTCTAGCTTTCAAGGAGCAAGTGGTGTGGGATGCTAGCAGCCCTCTGGTTATAACCCTTCAGTCTCTTGGGATCCCTCATTCACGCGTTACTTCCCATCTTTCTCCTTCTCAAGTTATCATTGCCAACGGATTGTATCCATCACCATGCCATCCATTACGGAGTCTTCTATCGTGATCATTGGCGGCTCCTCAGGAATCGGCTTTGGCGTTGCCAAGCGTTCCCTCGCTGAAGGCGCGCGTGTCTCCATCGTCTCATCGAACCCCACGCGAGTCTCCAATGCAGTGACATCTCTGAAGGAATCCTTCCCGAACGGCCAAGTGACCGGACACACCTGTGATCTTGGCTCTGACGATGTGGAGAGCCGGCTCGAAGATCTCTTCGCCAAGATCGGTGAAGTCGACCACATTATCTTCACGGCGGGTGATGCCCTCTCCATCAAGCCGCTCCAGGAGATTGATATCGGTTATATCCGCAAGGCGGGCCATATCCGTTTCATCGTCCCTCTGCTTGTTGCGAAAGTCGGTTCCCGCGTCTTGAAGAGGAGCTACACATCTTCAATTATCCTGACTGGCGGTGCGGTGTCCCAGAAGCCCATCCTCAACTGGCCCGTGGTGGCATCCTACGCGGCCGGCCTGACTGGGATGGTTCAGAACCTGGCGTTGAGTCTCAAGCCAGTTCGAGTGAATCTGGTTGTCCCAGGTGCGGTAGACACGGAGCTATGGGGCCCGAACAGGGAAACAGCTATTCAACAGGCCGCGACACGTACAGCGTTAGGCAAGGTTGGCCTGCCAGAAGAAGTTGCGGAGGCATACATCTACTTCATGAAGGATACGAACGCTACGGCTAGTACGATCAGCACCAATGGCGGCTCGCTAATCATCTAGATCATTCCTAGTCCTCCACGGTCATTACTTACTATCTACTTCAGAAATGTTTCGAAATGTACAAAGAGGTAATACATACACTTCTACAATACGACTATAACGGAGATCTACAAGTTCGCTAAAGACACCCGAATTCTATCAATAGATGATATATGGTTGCTTGTCTTCTGACTAATGATAGTAGGTTACTATATACTATGGTTTCGCTTGAGCCATGGCATGATCAGTAAAGGCTCATGATTTTTGTCCCCCCGTTTGGCAACTTAGCCCTCAGAATAGCCCCTGGATACTGGCGAAGATCGGTCCCGTTATTCCACATTGGCTGATAGGGAAGCTGGTTGATGATCACATATAGATACCCATCCTCCCCAACAGACATCCCATCAGGCCAGATGATTCGGGGATCTCGGATGAACGGCTCTGTACGCCGTGTGGATGGGTTATAGTAGTATATCGCGTTCTGTTCCGGCATCGCTTGGTATATCAATCCGTTAGAATCACCCTCGAATCCGTTCGCCTGTCCCCCACGCTGGCCAAGATTTTTCACGTTATCACCTGTGGCCTGCAGAGAATCCAGACTGGTATGATCTCGAAGATATTTAGTTTCGATGGAATAGATGTAGTCGGAGGCCATGGGTGAATAGTAGAGCACAGAACCAGACGGATCCAGTTGAATGCCATCACAGCCTTGAGTTAGATGTTTGTATGGAGACCCCTTTGTCCACTGGTAGAACGGAACCCCATAGTAGCTTGGAACGGAATCGTATGCTCCCCGCGTTGAGGGGTACTGATCGAGCTGTCTCCATGACTCTCCAGTTCCCAGATCCAGCATCACGATACCGTTGCGGCCCTCGGGAGACTCGTCGCTGAAATAAACAATTCCTTTACCGCTATCGGTTACATTGGGGCGCAGATCGAACCGGAGATCGTTGAGTGAAGAATCCGGATAATTCACGGTTGATGGGAAAGTATACACGTCCGTAACCATGTCGTTATCGAGGTTAATTGAAACAAGCTTAGTTCCCCCTGTGCATTCAAAGTCAGACGTACGCCCCTCAGGATTGAACTCCGACCACTCTCAAAGCTCTCCTATAGCGAGAGAATCAAATCACCCACCTGGTAGTGCATACGCCATCTCCCCAGTGACGCCGACATTCGGCCTTCCTACATCCAGCACCCACAAGGTCTCCGGACGATTGTCTGTCTCCGGCGTGATATATAGGGCCTGCACACTGATAAACCCTGTCCTATTATTCGATCCGAACAAGATTCCATCAACATCCCGTGTGCGCTCATTGGGCAGAACATTCCACTCCTGACTTGGATATGGCCGCTCCGTCGTCTCATCCACTACCTCACCCAGAGTATACGTGTAGTTTCCCGGATAATAGCTAACGAATATGCGACCCGAGCTTGAGACAGCGAATCCCACCGGCCATTGGTCGTAAAAATAGTGAACTTCCTCCAACGGTGGGCCGTAAGTGCCGTTATCAACTCGAAGGCGCGTACCAGAGGTGTTTTGGAAAGTTGGCTGCGACAGGACGAGGCTTGTGGTAAAAGCCAGCAGGATAAAGAGAATCTTCATACTGAATCCTTGTATAGAATATTGGGTATGAATATTCAACGTCTTCACCAAGGATATTGCAGCCAGACTTTTTTTTCTAGTAGTATTGAGAGCAGCCACGGTTTTCCAATTCCAACGACACTTCGTTACAAAAGAGAGGAAGTTATAAGTCTCGCACGGGAAAGAACTGAGGGTAACACCCCACCATTATTAGGAATTGATCCTTCCAAGTAGACCGGATTGCACGGAAGTATTATTATTAATCAACTACGTGAACGGTATACGGAAATATCGATTCAACGTGCTGAGACTGGTGGATTATCTTACGATATACTACCTATTGCCGCAAGGTATTCAGGGATCACTACATGTGTATGCTAGTCATCTTGGTCCGATTGGTAGTTACAGAACAGGATGACATATTAGCCGAAAAGTTTGAGCGATCAGTTACGCAGAACCCTGTTCTCTTTCTGAAAGAATCCTACTCAACTGGGAGAGACGCGGAGATGGCCCGATCTGGTGTGACAACAGGCATCCCGCGCTTTTTGCCAAACTCTGCTCAGTCGAACTTCTCAGGTATTGATCCCAAGCTAGTTCTAAATGTACGCAACTTCGAATCTTACGCTGGTGATGCATTTTAACATCGCTCAAGAATCGGAGCTATCAATCACGGCCTAGCCGTAGACGGGGAATATCTGCAAATACATTCATAGAAATAACAGTAGAAAACGCCATGCGCAGTTGTAGATCCCCTTCTACCAACTCCAAAAATCCAAATTAAACTGGGGGTCATTGCATTTCTTTTCCTGGTCATCATTGAACGCCAACGGGCCTGGCACCACTGAGGTTCACGACACGGCCGCCCCCAGCTCCGTCAAAAGCATTCACACTTGGCTCAAATGCATTCTGAGTCGGTGGCTGCACCCAACCGGGTACTGAATCATCTTCACTTTCCCGAGCGGAGATCGTCTGCCAAACGTTAGGGAACCCGGTGGGTAAAGCACCCTTCAGTCGCGCTCCCGGAATGGCAAAACGAGGGTTCTTGTGAGTCAAATAACCACGCATTAAGCCTTGAGTCAACAGAGAGGCGAGTATGGACTCGAGTTCGCCCATCAGACGTTGTTCGCGATCCTGGTCCTCGTTCCCGCTGGGATAGGGGTTGAGCTCGTACTGATCGTAGTCGCCATCAGGTTCGCCATCTATAAGCGCACCAGATTGGTTGTCCTGCCATTCGCCTTTGGCATCAAAGAACCCGTCCGGTGCTGCATAATCATCAAAATTCGTATGATGAGTAGTCTCAGTGGCTTGCCTAGAGAGATCACCCAACCCCGAAAAATCATTGTCGGCTGGGTGATACACGATCTGGGAACCATATTCACTCTCATTAGCTGCTGCATCCTTTGCAAGATCAGGTTGTTTAATCTCCCCAAACAGACCGCTACCCCCGATGGCCTCCGGCTTCGGACGCCCATGACGCTCTTGGAGCCATCTGACCACGACTTCTAGCTTGTGCAAGTATAAGAATGGCGGTGGACCACGCTGGGCCTGGGCGCGGGGATCGCCATGGAAACCGCCATGGATAAAGACCTTACGGGCGAGTGACCGCCACACAAGAATCTCGCATCGATTGCGAAGTTGAAGCAGAATACCTTTTCGGGCAAACCACTGTGCCTCTGGGGAATCAACGGCCAGGTACTGGCGGAAGGCAATGTAGTCTCCGCTGAGGATAAGCCGGCACAAAGGGACAAACTTATCAGCAAGGCCCTGTGATTCCGGCTTCTGGAGCAGGGCCACCGACGGAAATCGGCCCAGGATAATATTACAGGGAATCAAATAGGTCAGGATCATATGCTTCTGGCTCATGGCCTGCCGATGGCACTGGTCGTAGGCAGCTTGCAAGGCAGTCTGAGCGGGGAAGAATAGGTTATTTGAGAAGAGATAACGTCCAAGATAATAGAGATATGTCACTCTCTGAGAGGCCGGGAAATATTCTAGTGGAGGAGATTGGGCGCTGATGCTGGCGAACATTTGCTCTGCGTTTCGAAGTTTTCCACACTGCGGTCAATTAGCCATCTGTCGCAGCCGCATCAACGTGGATAGATTTCTTCCGCACCTGGAATAGTAATTTTAAGCATACATTTGCCATGAGGTAGATGCCTACTCGTCTCCCTTCTGGCTTCCCATGTGTACCTGGCGTCCCGCTTCGGTCGGTCAGACATTTGATAAATGCCTCGCGTACCACGTTGGCCGACTGTTCCACGAGGGTGATCTTTTCAACAGCTTCTTCCCGGTCCAGACGTCCTTCCTGTCGGAGAAGATGAGCAACCAATTCTGGCCGACGATCGAGGCCCATGGCCAGTTTCGAGAGAACTTTCGACAGATATAGGACGATCGGAAGAACAACAACCCCCATCTGGCTGTCTCCTAGCGCAAGGACGCATTGACTGTAGTGCAGATCAAAACCATGATCAGTCTTCTGCTTCATACGAGAAAAGTTGTCCCGCGAAATCGATTGTCGGAGGCAGCGCTCGTTGCCATGTGTCCAAGACTCGATCGCGTACGCAACGTAGGGGCGGAACGGATATTCGAACGAGACTTACTTCAGCAGTCCCTTCAGCAGATCGTACGTCTCGAGAAGGTTTTCAACGTTGACGTCGCGCAGGAAGGTGAGATAGAGCTTCATGAATATCGGAAACGCTGTCCAAGACGCGCCGGAGCGAGATCGAGGTACTAATGCCTCACACCGCTTGAGCAATTCTGCATCCCCTTGCATATTGTTCGGATAGTACTGCCTCAGCTCTGTCGCCATTTTCTGGTATATTTCGGGCAGGGGAGGCTCCAATTGCAGGAAATCCTGCAGCTTTGCGCCATCGCGATATTTGACCAGTTCCGCGATGTTGCCCAGGAAATTGTTCAGGACAACGGCACCTGGGGCAGCCATTGTATTGATCTCAGGCAGACCACAGTTTTGACACCACAGAGCGTTAGGTGAACGAGCTCAGTCGATGGCGTGCGGAGGTTGTCTAAAGAGTTTGCTGGATGTGGCTGCTCCGGCCAGACACCCGACTTGGCTGGAGGTCTATGCAGGGAAAGTTAACGTTCTGAGTCGAAGCATGTTGGCCAATACCAATCAACTTCGATACCAGAGAGTTGACTGGTCAAGTATCTGGTCGCGTTTCGTGGTCGTCTTGTATAGAATGGCAGAGACCGCACGGAAGCTCTTGAAGCACGCGACGAGAATCGGGCGCTAGCGATGCTGCCGCCCCCGTGCCGCCTTTTTGCCCAGAACTTCCTTAACGATGACAATAAAAGCCCTGAACTAACAGGATTATGACTCTTGATAGCCTCAGACGGGGCATATTTATGTAAAAAAAGCGAATTTAAGCCCCTGATCCGGTTTTCAAGGACACACAGTGACCAGGACAAATTCTGAGTCTCTCCACCTCAGCTCACCATTCAGAATCTCATCAGCGGGGGTTCAAGACCACCAGTACACAACTCACATTTTACTGTTCAAATTCCAACTTGATATTCTTCCCCTAATACGTAGACATGCTTGGCTTGTCCATTCCATTCAGGTTCATTCAATCACCATACAAGAAAACCTTCACATGCATTGATCTACATCACGTGTGGAGACTTCGCGGGTATACGTCATAACGGGAAGAGCAGATGGAGGTGCAAAACAGGAAAAAAAAAAAGGGAGAGAAACTAAATGAATTGGTCTTCTTCCCGTATGCGCTTACATCACCTTACAAGGAAGCTCACTTGTCTCTCGATTCTCATCAATTGAGGACCCCCCGCTATATAGTCCGTCTGAGGCTGATCACTCTGCAATGTTTCATACTCTTCTCTCCCCATACTTGATGCCACCCGCATTGCGCTCTAACTAGTCACTCACAGAATGGCCAAGCCCCAGGGTGACCAATCCTTTCTCATTGCTTTCATAAGACATCCATTCACTGTCCTCTACCTTTTATTACAGAGAATCTTGGAATATATCTTTGCTCCTGCACCGCCGCCATTGTCGAAACGGGGTGCAAAACTACATCATCCTCGAATTGCAGTGATTGGTGCTGGATTGACAGGTGTCTCATCGGCAGCTCACTGTGTTGGCCATGGTTTCGATGTCAAGATCTTCGAGGCACGATCTAAAGAAAAAGGACTTGGAGGGATATGGAGTGTATGTGTCTTATTATCCCTGATAGTCACCATTGATACATAGCTAACCATGATGTAGAGAGTAAACTCAACCTCTGCACTGCAGATCCATAGCATCATGTACCGCTTCCATCCTTCGGTACAGTACGACTCGGCCTATCCAACTCAAGAGCAGATTCGGCGCCAGATTATCGAAGTCTGGAAGCGCTATGATCTCCCAGAACGGACCGTTTTCAACACACCCGTAACGTCTGTCAAGCAGAACAAAGATGGAAAATGGATAATCAATGATAACGAAGAAGAGCACGGCCTGTTTCATGGGGTCATAGTGGCTGTGGGCGTGTGCGGCGATCCAAAGATGCCTCCCCTACCTGGCCAGAAGAACTTCAAAGGTCAGATTTTCCATTCCAGCAACCTCGACGGAAAGGATGCCAAGAGAAAACGGGTCCTCATTATTGGCGGCGGAGCCAGTGCTATCGAAGCTCTTGAATTTGCCGTCAAATCCGAAGCTGCGGAGATAGACGTCCTGTCCCGGTCAGACAAATGGGTCATCCCACGAAACGTATTTGTTCAGACACTACTGGCTTCCAACGTCTTCGGTCAGGAGACCTTCTTCACTTGGATTCCAGAGTGGCTGATGAGGAAGTTCTTCTATCGAGACCTGCAGGATATCGCCCCAGAGGGTGGTCTGTACACTGGTACGCCTATGGCCAATTCTGATCTGTTTGATCAAATCCGCAAGGGGAAAGCACGGTGGCTCCGGGGCGATATTGTCTCCGTGGAGGAGAATGGAGTCCTGTTTAACCACCGTGAGAAAGGAGTGCCAAAAGGTGGACCGGGTCATGAGGCCATCGTGCCAGGAGACATCATTATCATGGCGACAGGGTTCAAGCGCCCATCGCTTTCATTCCTTCCAGACAAAGTCTTTGAGCCCCCATACTGCCCTCCGAGCTGGTACCTACAGGTGTTCCCACCCGAATATCCCAGCATCTGCGCCAACAACAGCACATACGTCAACGCCATCGGGACAGTGGGTAACTACCACATCGGCATCTATACCCGCTTCTTGCTTATGTTCCTTGTCGATCCCTTGACTCGACCTGCTGAGGACTGGATGAAGACTTGGATCGATTTCACACGGGCCATGAAACGATTAGCACCGACAGGTGCTTTCGACTTCTTCACGTATGCTGAGCTGATCTACTGGTACATCTTTGTGATTTTGATCAATCCGTTCCGCTGGAAGTGGGCTCTCTTCGTTTTCTTTGGTATCGGGCGCTCTGTGCCTATGAAAATTGTCGAGCAAGAGGATTATATTCGGAAGCAGATGAGCGATCAAGAGAATAGTAAGAACTAGGATGGCACACTGTGGGTGTATTGTCACTGCTTCCTTTGGAGTCCATACTGGTGACCTGCGATCTCTCCATGTTGAGTCATGCCATTACGGCCCACGTCTTCTTATAAAGCTTGTGATTATCGGGTATATTACATCCCTTATTACATATGGATATATATATACAATTTGGCAGTGAAATAATATCTTCTTTCCCGGGCACTTCCTAAAAGGGTCTCCGGATCTCCGGCAGTCTCCTCCGTATGTCATAGAGGATATTTCCACGCTGCAGCGGCAAATAGCCCGTCTCCTCTATCCAGAGGATCGGGGACAGGATAATCGCGCCCACGGTGCAGACAAATGTGGCCAAAGCCTGCCATGCTAGAACCAACATAACCCCGATTCCGTAGGGAAGCACGAATTTGACGAACTCCGACGTCTGGTAGAGATCCTCCTGGGACTTGATATAATACAGCTTCCGCTCTTCCTTTTTTGATTCCGGCGTATCTGAAGACGCACTGGACGGGTAGGTTGTCAGGGTTAGGACGGTCGTCAGAGTCACGGGTGCAACGTAGAAGGGAACAATGAAGATAGAGAAGAGCTGTGAAATGGTGACATAGAGCTTCATGTGCTCTTTATCGAAAGCTGTAATTGCCATTCTAGTCAGCGTCCACTGACATCCATGACCCCTTAAAATCGCAGGAGCGAGGGGCATGCTGCGCAAGCTCACCAATGCTTTTAACCTCATACTCGATTCGCGGCGACATGATCTTATACATCTGGTAGATCTTGATGATCAACCACCTACTCCCTTGCCAGCTCCATGTCCGACAGAACGGATGAGTGAAGGCCGCATCGGGGGTGAAGAAACGCTCAATGGTTTGCTTCTGAAGAGCAGGAGGTGATTGGACTAGGAGGCCGATTACGGTGGAGATTTCGTGTACTGTTATCACAATGGTGAGGGGATGGTTAGTGTGCACTGATCTCCGTATTGACGTTAGGTAGCTGAGAGAGGTTGACGGATATCACAGTACCTGGATCTTCCATCGTGTAGCTTTCCTACCAGGTAGAATTATCCCGTGATGGAAAATTGGAGGATGTCAAGGGCCATAGGAGCTCATGATGGATGTTTATGGATGGTTCCTGGATCGATAAGAAGTTCCGGGAGGTGATGATGTCATGGTCCAATGAAAACACGGAATGCATGTGACAACTCATCCGAGAGTTTCAGCGTATACAGGCAGACACAATAGGAGTAACCAAGTGTTTTATTTTCTACAAAAGATAAGTTTCAGAGAAATATACTGATGAAATGACTGCTATTGATTAATAACAATGGCCATATAGTGTAAGGTATCAAGTGCGATTGAAAGAAATGCTAGGACTCCATGTAATAGTGCGACAGAGATAAAATCTTGTCCGTACCCCGATCCGTAAGAGAACTTTTATCGCGATAAATAAAAATTGGCAGTATGCGATATAAGACGGTCCATCATCGCTTCCAGCTCTCGATCTTCTTTCTCCGTTTCTCGAATGTCTGTCCGATCCCTGCACCATCGCGGCGAGGACCGTCTTCCGTGAACCGTCTCTTGCGGCTCTTCTCCAGAATATTTCCACTGCCCTTCGCCCGCCGGGTGAGTCGCTCAATTCGATCGGCTCCTTCGCCCAATCCTCTCCATTCCTCACCTCCAAATCCGCTTTCGCGGCCAAACTGCCCTCGCCGTTTCGCACGCTCCTTCTTACTTTCTTTCGGCAGTCGGACAAAGTTGGTCTCTTCGTATTCTCTCCGCTCCGCCTCCAGTTGTCTCTCTTTCTGGGTCTTGGTGCTCCTACCACCTCTCTGAATTGTGCTCCCAATGCTAGGTTCAGCCATGGGAGCAGATGACATCTCGGTGCTGACGAATTCGTCGATGGCGTTCGACTTCCGGGGACGGCGGGCTTCCCGATCACGTCGGTCTGGGTTTGGAAGAGCGGTCGGCTTGATCTTGGGAGGTCGGTAAATGCCG
This sequence comes from Paecilomyces niveus, assembly GCA_003116535.1. Lineage (NCBI taxonomy): Eukaryota > Fungi > Ascomycota > Eurotiomycetes > Eurotiales > Thermoascaceae > Paecilomyces > Paecilomyces niveus. The sequence goes on from QEIL01000071.1 coordinate 58,117, forward strand.
TCACTTGTGGGTTTGCTAGTTGATTTTGTCGGTTGTCTCTGGGACCGGTCGACAGACTTGGAAAACGCGGAAATGTTGGGCCTGTAAGCCATTTCGTCAATGTCTTCCTCCTCTTCGCTCTCACTGCCACTAGCATCGCTGGCAGAACCATCCTCATCATCGCTGTCTGACTCGTCCGACCCGATCTTTTCTTTCTTGTCGGAGCGACTCTTAGGCGCCTTGGCGGTGCGCTCGGCTCTCTCAGCATCCTCAGCAGCTTTGACCACCTTGTCGACCTGATATTTCAATCTCGCCTCCAAGGGTCTAACACCACGGTCCAAGTATACCCTCAGCTCAACCAACTTCTTCACGATATCTTCTCGGAGAGATGCAGCATCGCTGGAACGGTCGGCTTGGTTATTCGATTCTCCGTCTTTGGGGGAGAGTTCGCGTAGTTGAAAGATCATTAGAAACGCCAAATTCTGTAAATATGAGAGGAGAAGATCGCTCTTCGTATCCAGGAGGGATATTCCATCTTGCGGAGGCTCGATGGTCACATCGGAAGGTGTTTCCTTCTTTGTCTTCGGGAGGGATGGACCGGCGCTGGACAAACAGTTGGTGATATTATCAAGGAGAGTCGATAATGACTGGACGCCTGAAGGCTGCGATTGCACCTCTGCCATGGTTATTGTGGTTGTGCACTGTCCCTACAATCTCTCCGCGACAAAGAGATTTGACGCGAAATTTTTGGAGACGGCTATCATCACGTGGTCTTATCTCTCACTTAGTCATCTAGGTCCCCACCATAGGGAGTCCCGTTTCCGCGCCCCGCCTTTATACCATCCTTAGATGTAGCAGTATCTCATGATGTGAACCTGATCTCGAACTCCTAGTATTAACATATTGCATTTAGATTCTGAGATTGGTTAAACTTGAAGCTCCTCATGCGTCTTCTGTAGCTCTGTGACTTGCTATTGTTAAGGGCGCGCTGTCTCCATCTAGATATCCGTACTAGGGCATGAGATAATGCTGCAGAATTCTTCTAAAGCAATGATATTTTGGGTATATGTAATGGAGACTGATTGATACATTTAGCACTATCTCTTACTAGATCCCTGCTTCAGCATTTCTGTGTTACATCAATCTACCTTTTGAGTTCTTTGTGCTACCGTTTTCCTTAGGCAATATGAGGTCCAGAGCTGCACACCATAGACCTGTCAAGCGGGTTGCATGTGATGTTCTTCCCTGAGGTCACATAAGGATAAGCATGAGAAGATGTGTCTAAATGCAGATATCTATTGTTCCGCTATCGAGACACGTCCATTCACATTGCCCTGCCGCGGAACATGCTAGCAAAGTTGATGCTAGACCTGCCCACTTGTTCAAGCTCTAATATTCTTTGTTTTCTTTCCAGTTTATTTGTATTCTCCCCAGACACGTCAACAGAGTCTTGTCAGGAGAGCAAATTTTGAAAGTCCTCCAATACTAGGCCTCAAACGAGGCAAATCAACAACTTCTCTCCAAAGGATATTCGAAAGTTGGAACTCTGCACACTGACCATGACACTCGTTATTCTCCTCCTTGCACTTCTGGCTTCCAGCGCCATCGCATCGCGCCTTGCTGTCGAAGAAAAGTGTGAAGATGGTTACAAAATATGCCTTCCTCACGGGGCGTCTGGCAACTCTGAAGATGTCGTTCATTTATATCAGAATCTTGTGGATTCAGTAGACGCTACGTCCAAAGAAAGGAATACAATTTTCGAACGATCTATCCTCAAAAGGTCGTCTGATACTCCGTTATGCTGTGAGTAAGCTCTGGTTAAAATCATCTTGGGTTTTTTCAATTAATTGTTAATCTATTTCAGGTGTCGAGTCCATGCAGTGTCTACTTCTGAGCGTTGATAAAGTGCCATTCTGTTGGGTAAGATACCTTAATCTCTAGATTATTTGCATTGCATCTTACTCTGTTCGATATAGGACCGATTTACCACAAATGTCTATTTCGCTGATGGCTGGTACGGTAGCATCGCGACTGGGAATTTTACATCACCGTCTGGAAGTCAGGTCAATTTGATAACTGGCGAATATGCAAATGGGTCTGGGAATGTCTACTCTGCGAATTCGGCAGCAAAGCCTAACACCGCTGCTATGAACTTGCCAACTCCTTGGACGAGCAAAGGCGTCGGTAGCGCAATACCTGCCAGCATCCTAGGAGCTCCAGCTACGTACACGGTGACCGTTCCCGGAACGACTAGGAGTGAGAGCATCATACCTGCGGAAACGATAGCTGCCACTACGGTCGATGGAGTCAGTATTCCTGCGACAATAAGACCCGCTTCCACAGTTGATGGCGCCACGGTTCCCGCTCGAGTAACCACTATCACGAAAGCTCCAGTCGCTACGCAGACATATCGTGCGGCATCTGCTCGGTTCCATCAGCAGCTCATTCCAGCCTTGCTCACCGCTGGTGTCATGATATTTGTTTCAATCTCGTGAGATCACTCCAGATATGCATTTTCACCCTTACATGTTAAGAGGCTTCAGCGTGTCCTGCGTTTGTTTTCATACATAGGCACGCATGTTTGAAGAATTGTGGCTTAATAACTCCTATCGGTGAATCTGAAAATCATAAATTCAAAGGATGAGGCAAATAATGACTTTTCCAACGGCGACCAAGAAGAGTTACGGTTGAAATATTTCCCTAAAATAGCTGTGTAAATGAAAATATATATCTTTCGGAGTTTGGTCAAGATGCTCTGTATGTATAATTACTGATTGTCCCCAGCAGATACCACACGCAACTCAAGATGCATATATATTTGTGATGATATTCTTTCCTGGACCATAAATATTAGAAAGCCTTGCTGCACAAGAGGCCAGAATGATTGAAGTACTTATCGTTGCCATGATCACGTGTGACTCGACACCGAGAACACGTAGCGGCAAATGGTGAACAACTTTAGCTCCGACACTCCGACGGTTACAAGACCAAGCTTTACAATCCGGACCAGCTTCCAGCTTACTTCTGGTCCGCTGTCACCCATCGCAAAACATTTTCTGGCACTGCTAACAAAGTCCGGGACCGTCGCATGGTCTGCTGGCACCGCATGAGCAACTGAATTACTTTTTTTGAGGTGGTAGCAGTGGGTGGACTGTATGTTTTACTGAATACTCAATCCCGCGGATTTCCAGAGCTGATCTGAACTTCTGCCTTAAGCCGCCCACCATGTTCTCCTCCGCTCGGTCATGGATTCTCTACACGCTGCTGATAACCAGCTCTCCACTCACTTCCGCCTTCTACCTGCCAGGTGTAGCACCGACTTCCTATGATGAAGGCCAGAGTGTACCGCTATACGTCAACCATCTGACCCCGGGACTAGCGCGACAAGATGATCAGATTCATTCCGTCTTCTCCTTCGACTACTACCATCCTGCATTCCACTTCTGTCGTCCAGAGGGTGGCCCGAAAGATGTTCGAGAATCGCTAGGCAGTATCCTTTTCGGAGACCGTATCCGCACCTCGCCGTTCGAGCTGCACATGTCTAAGAATGAGACGTGTAAGGCAGTCTGCGAGGAGGTCAAGTTCGACGGCCGGGGTGGGAAATTTACGAACAGAAGGATCCTGCAAGGATACAACATCAATTGGCTCGTGGACGGTCTTCCGGCAGCCCAAGCAAATATCGATACCCTGACGAACACGGAATTCTATACCCCTGGTTTCGACTTAGGAGTGGTGGACGAGAAGGGACAGCCATTTCTGAACAATCATTTCGATATTGTGATCGAGTATCACCGCGTGGGACTACCGAGGCAGAACAAGTTTCGTGTTGTCGGAGTCTTTGTCCATCCTGCCACGAGACGCGATTCCAAGAAGTTGCCTGACGGCTCTGTGGATTGTGGAGAGGGTAGTGCGCCTTTGGCGCTCAGCGAGGAGGGAGAGACGCCTGTCACCTGGACTTACGGAGTCTACTGGCGCGAGTCATCTACCGCCTGGGCAACTCGCTGGGACAAGTATCTGCACGTCATCGATCCCCAGATCCACTGGCTCTCGCTCATCAACTCCGCCGTCTTTGTCATCCTCCTCGTGGGGATGGTGAGCATGATCCTCATCCGGACGTTGAAAAAAGATATTGCGAGATATAACAGACTGGACGTGATCAACCTCGATGACCTTGATGGCACCTCCGCCGCCGTGGAAGACGGTATCCAGGAAGACTCGGGCTGGAAACTAGTTCATGGCGATGTCTTCCGACCCCCTAGGTACCCGTTGCTTCTTAGTGTCCTGGCCGGTAATGGGGCTCAAATTTTTGTTATGGCTGGCGTGACAGTTGGTATGTTGCGGTCTCTGTGCTTATCATGTCCTCTGGCTGTATGCTAACAGCTCTCTAGTGATCGCGCTCCTCGGCCTTTTGTCCCCTTCGAACCGTGGCTTCTTGGGCACAGCGATCCTTCTCCTCTACACTCTCTTCGGATTTATCGGTGGCTATGTGTCCGCACGTACCTACAAGTCTCTAGGAGGCGAGGCATGGAAACGGAACATCATTCTGACACCTGTCTTGATCCCGGGAATCGTGTTTACCGTCTTCTTCTTGCTCAACCTCTTCGTCTGGGCCAAGGGCTCTAGTGGCGCAGTGCCATTCACTACCATGCTGGTACTGGTGCTGATTTGGTTTGTCATCAGCGTTCCATTGAGCGTGGCTGGCAGCTGGGTTGGGTTCAAACAGAGGGTTGGTTGACCTGTTCCTAAACTGATAAGCTAGTTGACTGACCGTCTATAGACGATCGAAGGTCCCACGAAGACAAATCAGATACCACGCCAGGTGCCTCTGATGGTTGGCTCCCTCCGCATCATCCCCTCGATACTGCTTACCGGTATCCTTCCCTTCGCGGCCATTTTCCTGGAGCTCTACTTCATCATGAACTCTCTTTGGACCAGCAAGATCTATTACATGTTCGGATTCCTCTTTTTGTGCTACGGATTGATGATTATCACCTGTGCTGCAACGACCGTTCTGCTCGTGTACTTTCTTCTGTGTGCGGAGAACTACCGGTGGCACTGGCGGGCGTTTCTCGGTGCTGGAATGACCGGTGGTTACGTCTTCATCAATGCGCTTATCTTCTGGGCCACCCGCGTTAGCTTTGGAGGATTGACTGGTGCTGTTCTCTATGTCGGCTATTCTGCGCTCATCGGTTTCTTGGTGTTTATCCTGACCGGTAGGTTGATATTATATGTAGATGATAACTTTGATGGTCGTTACTAATATCGGCTTCTTAGGTGCCATCGGCTTCTTTGCCAGCTGGGCTTTTGTCCAGCGCATCTACGGCTCTATCAAAGTGGACTAAACTTGTGTCCTGAACTATCCATAACCTTCACGGTACCTCTAGTATGGACTACGTTACGTAGTCTAGCTGAGAAACGGGGCCATATTCGGCCTTATTTCAGTGTCATAATCGTGTTCTATGCACATGGACGTCTTCTGTTAGCTTAGTATAGGTCACCTCTGCTGGATATCTGGTGAAGCTGCCCTCCGTGGTCGACGTGGCGCGCGGCTGTGTGCATCTCGGGAGGCGATTGTAATGATGAATTGTGGGCCATGTTCGTCTTTCCGGATCTGCAGCTGATGATGTGAGTTCATATATCCCTTAGAATTATTGCGGATACCGTCTTGGGTGTTGAATTTTCGGTGTTGTTGGGCATAAAAAGATGTACATAAAGTGGCTGTATTATTTTTCTTTTGATATGGAAACGAGTTCAAAATACCAAGGAGGTCGGTTACGTCATGTTCCACGTTAGCAGCTTCGTAGGCCTCTCTGATCGTATACGAACTCTATCTTGCATAGCAATCGTTGACGCCTCGTTGGCGCCGATCTTTTTTCTGGAAGAATGGGGCCAGATCGCACGACTCATGTCTCTGTAATCCTTCTGTAAGCTGACGCCGAAAGATCCCACCCACTGTAGACAACCCACTTCAAGAACAGTTCGTGGCGCCTCTGCGGGTAGCTTATCAATCTCAGAGGCGGTCCCGGATGGAAAAAAAGCCAGCCAAGAATCTCCTGGTTTCAAGATGTTGCCAGTCACATCGTGGGGCTGCCCCAGACGTTTGGGAACGCAAGCCTGGGCGGCAAGTCCGGTGCCGCGTCCAGACCCGGCGACAGTCCGTTCGGTCTGCTTTTCCTTTGCCCTTGGAGTCTCCATGATCTCTGACAACCATTTCTCCTGCTAGATACTACTGTGATCATACCTGTCTCCAATTTCATTTACATTGTGACGTCGCCCCGCAGAAGGCCTTGGACGCTAAGAATAGTGACCTTATCGACCGCCTTCTCTACCCCGCGCCAAACCGGTTCGCGCCTGTGTGAACGACAGATACCAGGCTCACTGGACACACATTTGCATCGAAAAGGGGCTTTCACTCAATCGTTGAACTAGTCCCGCTGCAGAATCAACAGAATGGGAAAGACGTAGGTGATCACTGCCTCCAGCCACGATCTTGACTACTCCTGGCATTTGAGCGCGTGCGCCACCATACCTGCACACTCCTGATGGGAACAGACAATGAGCATGCCGCACAATATTGCCAGGATCGACAAATAGTAGCTGCTATTATAATCAATAATTCAGTCTCTATCTCACTGAATACATTTACTGACATTGCAAGCTGTGCAGGCAGTCGAAGCTTTCCCCCACCCAGCTCGATGAGCTTCAAAGAGCGACACACTTTGATAAGAAGGAATTGCAGCAATGGTATAAAGGTATGACCGCCATTGATGCATTGGCAGGCACCAAATATCAGGGAAGCTGACGATGCGTGATCTGGTCAGGTTTCCTGAAGGACTGCCCCACCGGGAACCTTACCAAGGAAGACTTTCAGAAGATCTATCGCCAGTTCTTCCCTTATGGAGATCCGGCCCCGTTTGCAGATTATGTATTCCGCGTCTTCGATTCCGATAAGAGTGGCACTATAGATTTCAAGGAGTTCATTTGCGCGCTGTCGATCACGTCTCGCGGCAAGATGGAGGATAAACTGGACTGGGCGTTTCAACTGTACGATATCGATGGTGACGGGAAGATCAGTTATGACGAGATGCTAGCCATTGTAGAGGCAATCTACAAGATGGTAGGACCCCATTACCAACCGGACCCTTGCTGACATGGGACTGACTCAACGGCAGGTGGGCAACATGGTCAAATTGCCTGAGGACGAAGATACCCCTGAGAAGCGAGTAAAGAAGATCTTCCGTATGATGGATAAGGACGAGAATGGGAGCCTCGATCTGGAGGAGTTCAAAGAAGGCAGCAAGCGCGATCAGACAATCGTCAGTGCCCTGTCTCTCTATGATGGCCTGGTATAGCCTCGCCATGGTGGTCCTTGTCCCTGGCAAGCTGGACCTTCTCCGGAGCCGTGTTGTCGAAACGTGCAGAGCTTTTCTTGATATCTCATTTTTGAAATTACTCATCTATTCCCCCGTTGTATGTTGTATCTGATCACTCTACTCCCTTTCCCTGTGTTGTCCCCTTGATTTTCCTTCCGAGCTTGGATGCCAAGCGTGGTCCCATCTTTGCTCTGTCGACTCCTCTGCTCGACCATGCACAGAGCTACCGCTTCACGCTTGCGTTTCAAATGATCTGAAATGTTTGAATGAGCCACACAAGTGTCTATGCGTTTAAATGGTTATTTTCTTTTCTGGGATTCTTTTCCTCTGTTAAATGTTTTCTGTACAGTCCAAAGAACCAAAAGGCTTGGGTGGCCATTGTTAGATACCGACCCTTTTGATTGATGGCATGTTGTATGGTTATTGTCCCCACGAGTTGAGCGTCTATTTTGTCGAGTTGTTCTAGCCTTGCTTTCCGGTTTTCATGTTGTCTGATCCTACGTCCTAGATAAGAGAAAAGCCTGCAATTCCATGTCCCTGTCATGTTAGATATTTTGATTCAAGATAAATATTTCTTCTCTGGAGCATCAACCCGCAAGGGACTGTCTGTCGGCGAGAGAGAATCAGTGGGACATATTCTGTAACAATGATCTGCGCGTGTACCATAGGCTTCGGGAGCAATTGTGATAGTTCTTAGTTGATTATCAACTTATCCTGTCCTCACATACTAGCAATTATCCAATCTGATAAAGTATAAAATGATTACCCAAACATCCACTCCCACCAGAAAAGTAAATTGCCATCAATCAATTACCTATTATCTCCTGTGAAGCAAATGGCCTTCGACCCTACCACGTGACAGTACATCTCCGACACAACGCACGGACCACAAGGACTGCCGCCCCTCCAAACGCGGGATACATTCATTTCACCGCCTGCCGTGTATCCCAGAGATGGGATTACTATGCTGAAGCTCACTCCACTATTCCGTCCGGTGAGGTCTTGCTTTCTTTTCCACAGAACAATGTCTTCCGGTACATGAACCAGCATTCAAAATTCCGTGCTCTTTACATTCGAACCAAACTAACTAGCTCCGTATCCAGCTCCAGGTCTCCCTGCCGATAGGCGCCCTGTCGTCATCTCCGGTCCCTCAGGGGTTGGCAAGGGGACGCTGTACAAGCGACTCTTTGAGAAGCACCCGGAAACGTTTGCTCTCTCAGTTAGTCATACGACGCGGAAGCCTAGACCGGGTGAGCAGGAGGGGGTAAGTTCAATCCCTGTAGAGTTGAAGAAAATCCTTTGAGAAAGAAGAGATAGATACTTATGCGACTTGCTTTATCTAGGTGGACTACCACTATGTCACTAAGGAAGAGTTCCAGGACTTGATTTCTGAGGATGGATTTGTGGAGTGGTACGTTATACTCCTTTGAGACCAAGTCTGAATCCAATGTGACATCTCGCTAACGTTAATCCTTCAACTCAGGGCCCAATTTGGAGACAACCTCTACGGAACAAGTAAGAAGACGATCCAGGAACAGAGTGCCAAGGGTCACGTGGTAGTACTGGACATCGAGATGGAGGGTGTCAAGCAAGTCAAGCGGTCTGACATCAAGGCGCGTTACGTCTTCATCGCCCCGCCGTCCGAGGAGGAACTCGAGAAACGCCTGCGTGGCCGGAATACCGACTCGGAGGGAAGCATTCTGGTCAGTTCACCCCTTTCCCCGTGACTCTCGAGGCCATTTGCATGGCTTGGGGCGGTTTTGTCCTAACTAATATTACAGAAGCGGTTGGCGCAGGCCAAGCTGGAGCTCGAGTACGCCAATTCACCCGGAGTCCATGACAAGACCATTGTCAATGATGACCTGGAGAAGGCATACAAGGAGTTGGAGAATTGGGTCTACACTCCTCCGGCAGATTCATAAGCCCAACGTGACGGTTACTTACCGGATGGACATCTGCCGCTCCCAAGCAGCCGCGCGAAGGACGATCACAAGACGGAGAGCCATGCAGTGGAGCGACCACTATGCTCCTCCCGCGGGATAATGGTGCCATCTACACCGCCGAGATATAGGTAAGGATGGACTGGATAGTGCTGGTGAATATTATTTATACTCATCCCAGTCTCTATGGGTGTCATATCGCAAATAAGTTGTTCATTCCGCGGCTGTTACATAGAGCTGAAAATGCAGGATTAGAATATCTGTATGGAACGATATCTTGGCTAGAAAACGGTGATAAGACACCAAATACATATCTCTATCTTCTCAACTGTCTTATATTACTTATTTCTAAGACGCAAGAATTGCGTAGAAAATCTCACGGAAGGAAGCTATCGATCTTAACGGTGTGGGTAGAGGCGCACTTCGAAATGAAGAACTACAGTAGTTGTCTGAAATAAGCTATATCGGCATAAACATGCGACACCGTTGGCATCATGCCCGACTAGCATGACGCTAACGCTGAGACTAAAATCTAAGAAAAACTCCCTACCAATCCTAGGTCTACGTAATCGCCATAACACGGCCATAACCCAAAGCTCTATCAAGCCAATGCACCCATAGGATCCCATAGAGGAAGGACCTTGGGCTCTTGGCTCAGGACGTCTTTGATCTCCTTGGTAACGAACCTCGGGTCGACAACCACTTGATAAACAAACTCGTCCATCCACCGGTCGGTCATGACGAACCATCCCTTGTCCCCAGCGCTTTCGCCCCAAGAGTTTTGGACACGCCATCGAACGGGCTTCCCTCCCTCAATGTGCACGGCCGTCAGGACCATCGCATGGGTCATGGCAGACTCACCCGTCCTGAGACGGTCTGCCTTGTTCATTCCAAGGTTGATATTGAAACCTAGGCTGTAGTCGTACAAGTCCAAGTCCATGATTCCAGACGCAGAGTCCGAGAATTTGCCCACGTCGCTGCCGAAGAACACCGGCAGACCGGCCCGGAGCATGGAGATAGTGGCAGATTTGATCGTCTATCATTTGTCGTTAGCAGCGATGCAATTACTCACGGCAACAGTTCAACTTACCTTCATGTCTACATTGACATAGGTAATGGGTCTCCCGCCAACGACGTTTCCGAGTCTGTCCACCGTCAAGAGACGACCATATTCATTTCTGGGGTCGTTCACCAGACTGAAAAGCTCATGAACATTAGTCCCACCGCATGCACGGAGACCCTCCTTGTTAGACAAGCTCTCTGCGAATTCCTTTGGCGTAAGAGATACTTTGTGGAATTTCTCTTCTGCATCATAGAAATCCCAAGTGAACTTCTTCTCCGGACTCGGAGGTGGGCCCAGCATGATTGTCAGGATAGCATGAATCTCCCGCATGAATTCATCCTTCTTGTCCGCGAGCAGGGCCTTTGCCTTAACGCTATCCCTCTGAGAGAGCTTGCGGAGCACCAGTGCATGTTCTCGCAGCTTGGTCGTGATGAGCGATCCCATCTTCGAGCTGTTCTTTGCATTGTAGGAATCTGGATACAGAGCCTGGGGGACCAAGCCGTATTTCTGCACGAGATTGGCGACCATATCCCACTGGCCCCCATCTCCGACGGGGCCCAAGAATAGGCTCTGGATTAGACGACTATCCAGCTCCTGGTCTGCGGTGTCAATCGCGTTCTCCAGAAACCAATTGGCCTTCTCGATTTTGTCCCAGTAGAACAGATAAGCCTGGCTCAGTTCGAACTGCGTGAGATTGTACTTCTTCATGATGGCCACACGGAAGACGTTCGTCGATGCAAAGAGCCAACAACGGCCGGAGGATCGCTGGTTCGTGATGGGTGCACCTTCGAAGGGGATGCGGACATTGAAGGTCTGGGTATCCGCGATCTGTGTCGCTGGATTTGCCAGGATGGAACCGATCGGGTTCGCAGAGAGCGCAGACAGAGCCAGACGACTCTGTCTTCTTGTTAGCTGTCTGATACCTTGCGTACTGAAACAAAGATACCTTTGGATCCGCGAGCAGCTTCTCCTCCCAGCTCCTCGTCTGTCCTATGGAGACGGTGGTAGTTCTGCTGCGGATGGGGTAGGGAGGCGCTACCCAAGAGCATCAGTAAACCGATCTGGACCATGAGATCTACCTCAATCATCGGAAGTGGTACGTACGGGAATCGTCCTCAACATAGACGTAGGCTCCTTTTTCTTCAACATCCCTCATCTCGAGGCTTCCCAGTCGACGAGCCAGCGCCTTCTCCTCAAATCTAGAGATCTCATAGGATTGACCTGCACCCATTTTGAACTAGGAGGAACGCGAGACAGCAGTATACAAACTCCACAAACAGTCCAGAAGAAGAATCCACAGGCCCTAACCGCACATAAGGGTGGACACAGGAGCTGGGAAATAAACGAGGAAGAAGATGAAGAGTAGGATGAGGACGATAAGCAGGCGCGTGACGTGAGCAACCCTGCCGGAATTCCCCAAGGTCCTCTTCCATCTGAAGCTGCCCCATACAGGAAGGTGCGGGGGCTTATCTGATAAGCTACGACGGAAGGAGCGAGCCAAGAATACCTAATCGGGGTTGAACCTCGGAAGTTAGTTAATTACCTACTTTTGTGCAAAAACACAAGGACCGATCAATGGCGATATTCCTGAAGGGTTTCGTATACTGTGACAATGAGCTATGTAATTCACATCACGATATTCAGCCAAAAAATAGGTCTCACTTGTCATACACATATTAATCTACTCGAAGAGTGTCAGCGCCTAGCCGCTATACTGATGGCGAGCTACCGCGCAACTCATCTACCCGCAACAAACGGATATCCAGGTCTCACCCATTCAACCACGGTTGAACATTCCAAATCATCCGAAGTATTCCAAACAATGGTTTGAGACATTCTGGATCTGGTGCCGGTGGGACAGGTAGTAAACATGGTCCTGACCTATTCCTCAAGCTTAAATAGACGATAGATTTCGATAGATTCAGAAAGCAAATTCAGACAATTCCTCCTGAATACCAATTTGGTATCTTTCATGCTTCTGTGCGTTAGGGTTCGACAAAGAGATATATAAAGATAACCGAATGGAGTTTGAGTTGTAGGAATAGCGGACAACCTCTTCAGAGATTTGTCAAGGGAGGCACACTATTCACATACCCACAAGACACAGTTCCCGTAGAGACAACTGTCCCCGAGACTCCAGAAGCATCTAAATTCTTACTCCTCATCGAGTTCCGTAATAACCACACCATTCAGACCCTTCAGGTTGTCAATCGCTTCGAGAGTTACGGGCCTAATACGTAATACGCAATGAGACCCAGTGTCCAACATATCCAGCGTAGAGACGTCTTCCGAACACTTACGGAGGAAAACAGATTGGAGGGAGTGATCTAGTGGAGATCCAGTGCTCTATACCCGTATCGGCTTTCACAATCCTGAATGTCCTAGTTAGTACCCGTTAAAGAGAGGGTTCGGAGCTGCTAGACTTACTCTTCGATACCTTGGAAGTGTTGTTCCCACGCCTCTATGCTTTTAAAGTTGTAGCGAATTTTCTTTTAAGCATTGATGTTAGCCCCCCCTCCCCTCTAGGGCACTCATGCAACATACCTTTCGTTCAGCCATGATTTCTAGGAATGTTCTTAAACCAGAACCACAATATTGCTGGAAATAAGATCGATACTGAAGATCTCTATCTGAAAATTGACGGTTCCAATATTATGTCTCTGGCGTGCGCTTACAGTCAATGGAGCAGATTGCCTTATTATATACCTCCAAAGTCTTGGCATAAGTAGTGGATGTGATAACTCTAAAAGAGTATCGACAATACACAGAAAGAGTATATCTGAACTAGAGAAGGACTGCCTAAAAAAATTCGTCATGGCTCGTTCAGGAAGGATTCAACGTTTCGCATCCCCGCATGCGTCGTGCTGTTGCGTAGCCACAGACGATCGGAAGCACGTCTATGGCGTTGATTGGTGTGATATCTAGCTGATGTTCAATCCTTGCAGTATTTTTTCCCGGAGACCGTGCTCATGGTTGCCAGTCATTTGCCAATGGGTATCCTGTATCTGATGTATAAAGTTCCAAGACTCCATCACCGCCTATTAATCATATGTGTTCTTCTACAACTCGTATTCTAAATTGCCCTAGTACCTAAGCTGCTCTATTAGATGACATACGTGGTCATCGGTAGGCTACGGAACCATCATCACTTTCGCATTATAGTCCGCTAGAGCCCTGGGTCTCCACTGTTTTCGCTATATGCCTAAGGACACGTCTCCTGGATTCTATACGGTCAAGCGGTCCACCCCACATCTAATCCAAGGTAGGATTGTCGATCACAAAAACTTAGAATTGGGGTGGGGGAAAGAATTCCAAATTTGGGAGTTCTTTCGAAACCAGATGGAAAATCAAGTGAATGGACATCGGGCATCCTTATGTGTACGAAAACGGTTACAGATGCTGAATCAGACATGCCCACCCAAGATTGCGGACCGAAACGCCTGAGACTGAATTAGATTTGGTACTGATGAATGAGAATTTAGATTCCATTCTATTGATTGTAAGTATTAGGCTGAATAGGGAAAAAAAAGCTCTCTCACATGAGTATTTGAATATGACCAACAACTACCTATATTCCATTTCTCCTCAGTCGTGTGAATGAGACATCAATTATTTCACCTATTCCCACTAATATAGACATGGAAATAACACGGATATGCTACCCGATAGACATTTCATCAGCTTTATTCGGTTGTTGCGCCTCGCTATAGCGTTAACTCTCCTTACTGGACTGTGGAGCACTGCGCATAGGTGCTGGCCGAAGAGCTGAAATCCATACCTAAGTGCCTAAGTGACGTAAAGCATAAGATCGCGATCACACTCGCGATCTAGACCGGAAGAAGCATAGTACTTGACTGGAGCACATCTTTTCTACTCAGATAAATGGAGGGACAAAGAGGATTTTTCTCAATTATATTCTTAAAACCATGTCGGGCATTATAGTCTTGCACACGGGTCCTATGTAAGAAAACTGTTCCTTCACATCAGGTATCAAAACCCAGATCAGATTTATTCGTCTGTCATCGCTAGAGAAGGAACCATAAAGATTGCTTAGTCATTATTGGCAGGTTCTCACTCATGGGAGATCGGAAAAAGAAATAGACTCTGCGGAGTTAAAACCTCAGTACACACTATATCCGTATAACGCCGGGGCTAGCTTCTCCCGAGTCACGGGGGCGCTTCTAGAGTATACCCAGATATGACCTTTAGTGAACACATCCTGTTATTTATACCCGATCCCTTAGTAATACGAATATGCCATATGAATTCATCAACAATAATGGTACCATCGACCGCTCCGCAAGAAAGCAGATCCGCCGTCATGTGGCGATGGGCCGGAATGCTGGGAAGAAACTAGTGCGGCCGTCAAGAAAGAAGGCGTTCGAACAGCGGTCCAACACCAATACAGCTCTCACCTATACTCCAAAGGTCGTAGAGAAGACTCATGATTCGGAACCCAGCGACGATGTGGTTCCCGAAATTGAATGACAGATCGGCGATGGGTTATCCGTCCTTTGCGTCCCGGTTCAGCTCGTTCCTGGGTCCAGACCGCTCGTCCAGAGAGGTATGTATGGCTGTCTCAATGAAAACAGAAATAACCAAACGGCAACACCGTGTATCGTCATTGACAATTGTATATCGTCTAGTTATCTCCTTCGTAGGTGGTCCGCGACATGCACCTGAGATGAACAATGTCCTTGATTCTACTAGAATGCTTACCTCGATATGGGTCCAGTTCATGTTCCTGGACGAAGCTTGTATGTATTGCCTCTAGGCATATAGCTCATCGACTCTGGATAATATACTAACCATTAAGTCAGATTTCCATTGTATTGTTGCCTTGTCCGTGACCGTGCTCGATAAGCTTGTTATAAAGCAAGAAGGCCCCATCGTGGCAACACGCCATCTATCACAAACGTTCCGTCTGATTAACGAAAGGCTATCGGGAAATGACGCTGTATCCGATCAGACTATCGCAGTGGTGGTGATGATGGCACAGTATGAGCGCCATCAAGGTCGCTACAGTCAGGGCATAGTGCATATCAAAGGGCTTCAGCAGATGATCGAGTTACGAGGCGGAATTTCCCAACTAACAAAAACTAACCCTCATCTGACCCAGAAGATATTCAGGTGAGGTAGCCAAATAAGTGATGATTATATTGACCGATGCTGACACTCTGCAAAAGACTCGATCTTGATTATGCTCTCTATATGGGCACGACGACACGGTTTGGTATCCAGGACATCCTACCCGGCAGCATGGCCATGTTGGGGTTTTACCATCACCGCGAACGATGGAATGACCAAAGTCCCACCAAGATTTACAATCCTCAGTTATTCGAGCAACTGAGCGCCGACCTTCAAGACCTTCTAATGGACATCACCGACCTTGCTCAGTTGCTCAACGACACCAGCTCTGGACGACTTGCAAAGATTGATAATTATGCATTCCACGACACCATCTTACTGCTCGGATATCGAGTTCTGGCGATTAGTCCTCTTGGAGGGACCCGTCCTCTCAATCGTCTTGAAAACGCGGTTCAATTGGGCCTAACAACATTTGTAGCGACATTCTTCTGGACTCTTGACCGCAGGATCCCAAGTATTCCACTTCTCTCTGAGTTGGTCCTCTCTGTTGCTCGAGGGTATCCAGATGATAATGCCGAGTGCCAAGAAGTTTTGCTTTGGTTGCTGTTTACCGGAGCATCTTCCATATTCAAACGATCGGATGATGATGTGTGGTTGATTCCAAAGACTGTGCGGACGATGAATGCCTTAGGCCTCTACACCTGGGAGGATGTGCGGCGAACACTTTCCATGTTCCCATGGGTCAACGCTTTTCATGAACAGACAGGCAAAGAGCTCTGGTATAGATCATCTTTCCACTTTACACTTCTCAGCGGTGTTCTCTTATAATGAGCTGATGCAAAGGCTGGCAATTAATTGACATCGGCTACTTCTCTACTACGATACAGAATGACAATGAATGGACACGTTGTGAATCATCCACTGGATCCAGCATTCTTCCATGGCTGTTAATTACTGACTGACTCAGCTGCAGAAGAAGCGGGAGAAAAGAGATCAGCAAGGATACTAGATACATCGGCTGTACAGCCTTATTCCCCCAGGATGTTCGTGATACAACCAGACTCAATGGACTCTAGTTCCCTTGCGACAAGGTACCAGACACGTTTCTGTGACTGCTTTCCTTCGTCATTCGTGATCCAACTAGGCAGTCGGTTCCTGGGATCGTAAGCTATATTAGTACTAATAGTTTTTACGGGAGAATGCGATTATAACTCACTCAGCAATCTCACAAGAGGAAAGGTAGCATCCATGGCTCACCTCGCCCGCAACCGCCGCGTGAAGGAGTGTCCGGCTACCATCCTCAGCGGTCCGTCCATACTCATCAAGCTGAGTTTTGAGGTGATCACGGAAGGCTTGCGGTGCATTCCGGCTAAGGTCTGTCTTGCAGAGCCCAGGAGAGACAAGATTCAAGACCACTCCTGTGCGAGATATGGGGAGCAGAGTTGCAAGATGCTTGACTGCCATGATCTCCAGGAGTTTGGACAGGGGGTATCTGGAAAAGAAGTCTGATGTTAGCCTGGACTAGAGACTAGGAGTTGGATGCCTCCAACTGCATGCATTCAAAAAACTACATACGTTTTCATCAAACCATCTTCCACAGCATCTATCTTCACCAGCGGATCATCCTTGATCTTATCCCAGTCCTTTTCAAGGTCGAAGCTAGCTCCGCTCGTGACGATGACCAGATGAGGCAAGATTCCGAACCTATGCGCACTCTCACTCATCTTAGGTAGCAGCAGTACCGCAAGGAGAAATGTGCTAAGCACATTAACTGTGAGGGGTAGGATATGCCCCTCAGCCACCACCCGGTGGGAGATCGCAACGGCCGCGTTCTCAATCACTGCATCGACGCGGTCCAGCTCCGCGATAGCCCTCTTCGCGAAAGCCTTGACGGACTCATAGCTCGCTAGGTCTAGTGCCCATACGTCAGCGACGTTTGCCTGCCCTGTCGCCTTCTCGATCTCTGCTTTGGCCGTCTCACCAGCGCTCACGTTGCGAACGCCCATGACGACCTTTGCGGCACCGAGTGCCACTAGGTGCTTGGCTGCTTCGAAGCCTAGACCGGTGTTGGCTCCCGTTACAATGTATGTACCTCCCGAACATGTCTCAGTCGTTGCAAGAAGGGGGAGATTACGGCGTTGAGTTGCAACCTCGGCGGACATGCCTGGCTTGGTTAGGCGAGAGAAGAATCTGATGGGTACAAACGTAGGAGTTGATCGAGGGGGAAGAAGAGCGAAGCTGGTTCTTCTAAAGTAAGAGAATGATGGCATTGCTTTTGTTTTTACTTGAAGAGAGCGCTGCTGTCTGCCATATTTATATCCGGCCTGAGGGAGCAGTATCTTTCGGGAATCGGGTGATATGGACTCCATTGCTTTGGGCGAACTTAGATAAAGTCGGAGATAAATGAATTGTAAATTCCGACCGATTCTCTCTGCCTGGTCTCGTAAGGAGGATGTGATATGGAGATAGTCGAGTCAATCCAGCAATGGAAGACTGATTTCCTAATCAGGATAACGAGGTGTTAGCTAGCCAATCAGAGACTATATTCCTAAACAGGTATAGGGCATTCTCATACCTTTGTCCAATCAATGTGTTTAGTACGGTAGTAATTGTTGCTCCGTGGATTTCGCTTCAAAGTCAAACGGTTAAGCTATTAGTTCAGACTTATCGGGGGTGGGACGACTTGTCGAACAGTTATCTCCTGGGTTATACTCCGTCCTGACGTCAACTGATATTTGGATCAAGATAGTCTACAAGTAGTGGTCGTTGCTCGCACCTGAACACATGGTGCATATAGTCGACTATTTGCAAACGAGTCAAGAGGAGACAAGGACGAAATGGGTGTTTCTATTTATCTACAAGGCTTTAGCTGCTAACCTCCTATCGCAACGTGCCCGTTGTTGTCGTTTCAAAGCTCGTGCCTATACCAGTCATGGAAAAAAGATAGCGTCACCGGCGTAATAGGGGAGGAAAGGAGAGAAGGCAAGAAACTCATCAAGACATTCCGGGCCATGACCTAGGGAGGCATGCTGATGGCAATGCGCTCTCTATGATCTATCTCTTCACAGATCGGGTATCAATGTAGTGGTGGGAATCGAGGAAGCGATAAGGGACAGGCTCAATCTTAGAGGGTCAGAAGCAGGAAGCGTGGGGCGACTAAAGAGGTGAACATTCCCACCAGGAAATGAGTGGCAGCGGATTCGGCGAAGGAACGGAAGTCGTTGGATCCAAAAAGCCAAAAAACGAGTTGGCATAGTAAGACTACCGCTATAGTCCCGAACAGGACCTGTCGCTCACCGACGGTCAAAGAACCAACTGCTGCGCTTTCCGGACCCTTCAGACTGCAATCCCGATACCGTAGGAATAGCAGCAGACCCGTTCGCATCGGAACCACCACCACCACGAAGTGGTTTGGCGATCCTGGAACCGCCGAAGCTGAAACCTCCGGCAGCATCCATAGAGGTGGGAAGACCCCGGGTGGAACCCTGCTTCGCCGCTTCGAGACGCTCCTTGACGGCAGTGAGTTGCGCTTCGAACCTGCAGAAAGTGAGTCAGCGAAAACGTCGATTGAAGAGAAAGAGTAGATTGATACGTACCGATGATTCGCAGCCGTCAGCTTCTCTTGACTGTCCTGCAGCAGGCTTTCCAGGCTGCCGATGCGCTCGTTGCGTGCAATGAGCTTGCGTTCGGCGATAGCAACCTCCTTCTTCAGGCTGCTGTTCTGCTCCACGAGCTGACGCTGAACGTGGGTCAGTTGCTCCAGATTGCGCTCGAGGAAGGCCATCTTCTTCTGTTGAGCACGGTTGTTGGACGACTTCAGCACATTGTTGTACTGCTCCCGCGTCTCATCGAGAGAGATCTCCAGCTCGACAACCCGCTCGCAGCGGTTCTGCAGATCGCGCATCAGCGACTTCTTCATAATGTCGAAGTCAGCGATCTGCTGCTGCAGCGTCTTGCTGTTTACGGCCGGGGAGCCAGCTGCGCCGTTAGCGGGGGCACGTTGAGCATCAGCCAGCTCCTGGCGCAGCTTGGTCAACTCCTCATCCCGGCGAGCGAGCTCGGCCCGGAGGACCTCAGCGGACTGCATCTCATGGTCTCGCTGGCTGATGTACGCCTTCTCCAGACGCTGGCGGATCTCCTCGAGGTCACTCTCGCCCAGGTTGCGTTCCAGCACCTGCTCGTACTCGCGCTCGAGGTCAGTCAGCTTCTGCTCCAACTCGAGCATCCGGCTGTCCTGCAGCTCAGATATCTCACTGCGGTCGTTCATGGTCAGCTCCGCCTGTCTCACGAAGCCTTGAGTCTCAAGGAGACTGGCGCGCAACTCCGTGAACTCATCCGGAGCGACAGCCTCGCCGGCAGAACTAGTCTGGTAGAGCGAGTCGACTCGCTCGATCAGTTTCTGGATCTTCCTTTCGTTGTCAGAGAAGACGTCAAGACCCAGATCGAAACCAGCCATCATCTTGGCCATTCTCTCGACCTTCCTCCGGTCCTTCTCATCAAGAGCAGCACTGGTCTCCTTGGCACTCATCCGGACATCCAGGAGCTGCTGCTTGATCTCATCCAACTCAGCAGTAAGCTCAGTATTAGCCTCCTTGAGACTGTCCATGGTGATGGAGGCCTCCTTGCTCTCGTAGGACACCTTTTCCAGCTGCATCCGCACTTCGTTCACCTCAGTGTTGAGTTTCTCGTTATCCTTCGATGTCCTAGAAGCGTTTTCCTTCATAGTCTTGAGCTCTTCCCGGGCATCATGCAGGCTCCTCTCGACATTGGCGATCTGGGTTTCCTTCTCCGCGAGCTGGTCTTGCAACTCGTTCTCCCGTCGGAGGAACTCCTCCCGCTCATCTTTCTCTAAGACAATGCTGGGTGTGCTGGCGCGCTCGCCCAGTCTTGAGTCTGGTCGGCTGGGGGTTTCAGAACGGGTCTCCTGCAGTCTCGATGGCGTTCCGGGGCGCTGACGGGCATCGGCCTTCGCAGCTCCAACGCCCTCAATAGCTCTGGAAGGTGTCCATCGCTCCTTGGGAACAGCCTCTCCACTTCGCCATAACTGAACTTCACCTTCCAAGTTGGAGATGTAGTTCTCGAAGCTAGTGACCTGAGTCTGAGCTTTCCGGAGCAGCTGCTTGAGTTCAGCAGGACTCAACTCCGCGTTGATCTTTGCCTTGTTCTTTATTGCCTTGGCTCGTACACCGAACCGCAGGGTTGAAATCGTTTCGGCATCGTTGTAGCTGCTAGGCGAACAATTGATGATGAGGGTCGTCCGTGAGTTACCTCCCAAACTCTCCTGCAGGATACGGGTGAGTTTCGAGTCACGGTATGGAATATGCGAGGATTTGCCGTCCGTCAGAGCGTTAATGACCATACCAAGAGCACTCAAACTCTTGTTGATCTTCTTAGCTTCTTCGAGGGTCTGACCGCTCGCACCGGTCTTTCCAACCTTCTCACTACCGGCCAAGTCGACTAAGAACAGCTGTCCGCTCTTCATTGAGCCGCTTTCGACATTCTTCTGTGTGATGGTAATGACGAAGATCGAGTGTGATCGCGAGGATTCCTGGTTCATGTTTGTCGCAGCCACTGATCTGGCCTCTCCACCGCGGCGCATCACCTCATAGACTTCCTGTACGCTGGAGACGTAGATTTCTAAGAGGCCTTTGACGTAGACACCTCGTGACTTCTCCTCGTGGACGGGTAGGTTGTCGTTCTGAGGCACCAGCAGATCACGGATGCGCTCCATATAAATTTCCATATAACTCACTCGCACAGTATACTCGATATTGCTCGGGCTTGACAAGATGCTAGCGAAGATCTGCTCGACGATACGGGGAATAATACCCTTCCCCTCATCGTCGTCGATGTCGGAACCCATCATCGTATATGATTTACCGGCACCGGTTTGACCGTAGGCGAAGACTGTTCCATTGTATCCATTGAGGATATCATCTACTGTAGATCGGATGGAGAAGTTGAAGATATCACCTTGTCGCGAGTTCATGGGAAACACGCGGTCAAAGGTGAAGGCACTGGTACCTTCCTTCGACTGTTTACAGTCAGCCCACAGTCCTCCATAAACTGTGTGTAGGTGCATTGTGCATGCATGTCTCCATGCACAGTGCTAAGCGGGTATCTCACATTGATCCTACATGTTTCGTTGCTCTCGAACTCAACGATTGGTTCGCCTCCGGACGCGAGCTCAACCTTGTTCTGCGGCCTAAATCTCGCAACCACTGTTTATCCTACCGTCAGTTTCCGGTTCCAGGCCTGGCAGCGCACACACAGCCGAATCAGCGTACCCTTGATGGTGTTGGAGCCGCTTGAGCTCGACGACCTGTCATTTTCGAAGACGCCCTTGTCAGCGATGCTTCATCTCCAGTCAGCAGTCAACGTCGACGAGGAACCACTTACGCCATGTTGGCTCTTAATGATTTAAACTCTGTCTCTCACGAAGAGTTGATTCAGTCCCCGAGAATGGGGGTAAATGGCGGTAGGACACACTCAGACACGCGGTCGAAAGCACGTCGCAAATTCTAGGGCAAGTCGAAATCCGATCTGGTCAGGGGGTTCACGTGCGGCACGAGTAACGGTGGGCTCTCAGGGCACAAACAGGCCCCTCCACGCCAAAAGAAACGCACACAAAAGCTACGATGTCACGGACCAACCCCAGAGTCGAGGGAAGGTCGTAGCCACTTGAAAGAAGAAAGAGTCACAAATGAATTGTTTCAGGATGCGGAGGGGTCGAAGCGTCGAAGCAGCGCAAGCCATCGTTGTTGACAGCAAGTGGAGCTGGTACTGTTTGAGACATTCTTGGCAAACGCCCATGGGGTCCATATCCGATAACGCCCGCCATTCGTGGCCCGCACGGCCACCATTCAGGTTTCCCCTGTATAAATATAGTACAACTCATCTCTCATCTACGTGGTAGCAGGTGGTCATGGGTACGATTACGTAGGGGAATGCTGGTGTTACGAAGAGGACTACGGGATGGAGAGGAAATGGCCGCAAGGCTACTCATGTTGCAGATGGATGCAGAATGCAATTCACTAGAAGACTCAGATCACAAAATGCAGCTATCGACAGTAAATTCGCCACGCCTAAACCCCACGCTGTGCAATTCGGTAAAAATAAAGATGAAGAGTGGAATGTTCCGACTATTCGAAATCTGACGTAGTTGCAAGAGACGAGAAAAAAAAAAAACCAGTGAAGCAAGGAAGGAGGAAAAGACAACGCTCCACTCGCAGCCAAAAGGATCGGATGTATCGACACTGGGAACTCGAAGGATAGACGTAGTGGTGAGAACTAATAGAGCCAAAGGACGGGGCCAGAGCAAGAAACGGTCTAGTCTTCCCAGCTCTTCTCGACGGTCTCACGAACACGCTTGGCGTACTCGCGACGGTTGTCCTTGTAGAGGTTGGACGCCTCAACGTTGGCAGGAGACGAGGTGTTGGGGTCGTTGAGCAAACTGTAATCGAAAAGTCAGATCAATCAGCTAAGGATATCCCGGGGAGGGACTCGACATACCTCTGGATGCTAGTCAGGATAGCCGCCACGTCATAGGTAGGACTCCAGCGGTTCTGCAGAATGTCCAGACAGAGCTCGCCAGTGCCATAGACGTTGGGATGGAACATCTGGCTGATGAACTTGACACCTGGAGGCTTGTTGGGGTACTGCTCCTCAAAGTGCATCACGAGGCGGAATGTTCCATCTTCGAAAGGCGTATCCGCAGGGCCGATGATGACGGCATTCCTGAATGATGCTAATCAACCTCCTGCTCCATGGCACCTTATCGCAAACCCGGGCAAACTTACCATGTCATGACATTATCAGCGACGGGGGATGCAGAGACACCCGCAGGAGGATCGGTTTGCATGCGCTGCATCACAATCACTCAGTCAGTAAAACAGTTCCCACGCGACCCCGTGAGTGGATGCACAAGCGGGGTCAAAGAAGTCTTTGCAGTCAGAGACTACAGTTCACAATCACAAGAACATACCTTGAAGTCACGCATAAGACGACGGCGGGCAGAAGTCGACATGATGGATTCGCGTAGACCTGGTGACGAGGGGATGAGGGGACGGGGGGATGTTGGAACAAGGATCCAGCCAGAAAGCGGTCACAGACCCGATAGTTCACCGATAAGGGCCGTAGACGGCAGAGAAGGCGTTGAAGGTCTCTGCAGTCGTGAAGGGAATCGTAAAGTGATGACCTTGGGACAGGAATTGATGATGGAGAGGGGAGGAAAGAAGGTGAGCTATTATTCGCCGCCGCCTGTCGTCCTCTTGACTCTGCGGTCCTCACCGTTGCTGTCGCCGTCCCGCGATGCCGGACAACGCCGGAGAAACTACCTGGATGGGGAAATCCAACCTCCGACCAGGATTTTAGATTATGCGACGCTATCCGTGATGCTTATGTCATCAGTGCATTTACCCCCCGGTGCCTGTGGATCGATTTCCCCGAGGTAATTAGCCCAATGTAGACTAGTGCCTGGGGACTCCAGTACTCCGTATATCGGTCCCCATTTCCCCAGTCACCTGACTTACCTGACTTTGTATCTTGCCTCGGTCCCCCGGAGTTGTAGGCGGTTACTGACGGCTTGCCGGGGGTGCGGAGTGGAAAACCTTGAGCGAGGTCGCCCCAGATCGGGGTCCTTATTTACCTCGTCTTCTCTCACTCTTTCTCTCCTTGTTTCCCCTTTTTTTTCTTTCATCTTCAGAAGCGACTCATTTTTATATCCTTTGTTCTAATTATTTCTTATCTATACGACAATGTGGTCCTCCGCAAGATCCTTGTCCTCGAGGATGTCGTCTCCGGCGGCAAGAGTCTCCCAGATCCAGAGGCACTTCAGCTCCAGTCGCCCCGCGGCAAAGGAGATTCGGGATGCTTACATTCTGAGTGCTGCCCGTACTCCAACGGCCAAGGTATGTTACATCGTGATGGTCTTCAGAAGAGTATATCACTGACAATTTTAGTTTAACGGTTCCTTCGCCTCGGTTTCTGCCCCTCAGTTGGGTGCGGTCGCCATCAAAGCTGCCGTCGCTAAGTCTGGCGTTCCGGTTGAGAAGATCACCGATGTATACATGGGCAACGTCCTGCAGGGATCTGTCGGCCAGGCCCCCGCTCGACAGGCCACAATTTTTGCCGGACTCTCACCCACCGTCGAGGCCACCACGGTCAACAAGGTGTGCGCATCTGGTCTGAAAGCTGTGGCGTTGGCAGCGCAGAACATCCAGCTGGGATTGGCCGAGGCTCAGATCGCAGGAGGAATGGAGAACATGTCCAGAGTGCCGTACTACCTCCCCCGATCCAGCCAACTGCCGCCTTTCGGTGAAATCAAGCTGGAGGATGGTCTGATCAAGGACGGACTGTGGGATGTCTACAACCACTTCCACATGGGGATCTGTGCTGAGACGACAGCCAAGAAATTCAACGTCACCCGGGAAGATCAGGATCAATACGCCATCCAGTCGTATCAGCGCGCTCAGCAAGCGTGGAAGGAGAACAAGTTCGCTGAGGAGATCGCCCCTGTTACTGTCAAGGGAAAGAAGGGAGAGACCGTTATCGACCGGGATGAGGGCTTCGAGAACCTCAACATTGACAAGTTGAAGACCTTGAAGCCGGCTTTCTTGCGGGACGGCACCGGCACCGTTACTGCCGCCAACGCCTCTAGCATGAACGACGGTGCATCTGCACTGGTCCTGGGAAGCAAGGAGATTGCGCAGCAGTATGGAAACGGCAGCCGTGTCCTGGCACGGATTGTGTCTTCCGCAGATGCTGCTATTGACCCTGTCGATTTCCCCGTTGCCCCCTCAAAGGCAGTCCCAATTGCTCTGGAGCGAGCGGGAATCACAAAGGACCAGGTTGCTATCTGGGAGTTCAATGAGGCATTTGCTGCCGTCATAAAAGCTAACGAGAAGGTGAGCACCAAAATTTTGTCCTTCAAAAAGTATTTGTATGCTAATACCCTGAACAGATCCTTGGCCTTCAGAACGCCACAGTGAACCCTCTGGGAGGTGCCATCTCGCTGGGTCACGCTCTTGGAAGCTCCGGTTCTCGTATCTTGACGACTCTGCTTCACCAGCTCAAGCCTGGTGAGTACGGTGTCGCTGCCATCTGCAACGGAGGCGGAGCAGCCACCGCAATGGTTGTCCAGAGGCTGGAGAAGGTGGAGTAAGCTCCATCCTCCTGCGTGTCAAAAAAGTATAGAACTCTCTTGTCTTTTGTGTTTAATGAATCTATACCCGGTGGATTCTCATTTTAGCTTACTATCAATGTTGTGATGAAGTTGATGTCTGAAATCAGCGGATCTCGATTTATGTACAAAATATCTCATCTTATTACAGCTTTCAAGAATGCTAGACATACGTTATTCCAACGGATGAGCCATCATATCCGTCAAACCGCTCTTCTTATGCTCCATAATAAACGTCACATCATAATAGCATCGCCGCCAATAGCAGATGGAATATCAATCCTCACAAAAGAAACTGCTTGGTGAAGCAGGATCCCCTTTACCATCATACCTCGTCTTTTGCGGATACGGACAGACGATCCTATAGTTCACAACACCAGCCTTGTCCGTAAAGTGGCTCGTCAGATTTCTCGGTACACTGCCATTCTCGACCCAGGCGACCATGGTATCGAACATGTTGGAGGTGTCTAGGCCTGAACCGCTAGAGCAGTGTTCTACCCCGGGAAGTTCAAACAGTCGATAAAAACTATGGACGTCTGAGTCTATGGCACTGACAGCATCGTAGTATCGTCTTGTTCCTCCTAGAGGGACAGTCTCGTCGGCCTGGATGGCGTCAGTAATCAATAGAAGAAAAAAAATAGCGGAAGGAATCAAGGACTGAAAAGGAACGAAAAGCTCACCAGCCCATGATACGTCAACATTTTCCCTCCAGCCTTGCGAAATTCAGAAAGATTAGGATCATTTGTTCCGATGATGGAAGTGTATTCCTGCACTGCAGCATGAAATATACTATCGAAATCCTCCCTGGTCAGATCAGTAAAGTTGAAGATGGGATTCTTCTCGACAAATAACCGAATCCAATCCGTTGCAAGACTTTGCGGAACGCCAACACAGGTGTTATTGGAACAATTCGTATTGGTCCATGCGCTCTGGCCTGTGAAAGCGGCGCCCTTTTCCACGCCATACCAGAGGAAACTGCCGTTAGCGGAGCGCGCTCCCGTCCACGACGCGTTTGCTACCATAGCCGCGGCTTTTGAGATGTTTAGAACCGAGCCTGTATCGCTACAATCTATGGCAGTCCCCACGAGAGTGAAAGGGTCGAATTGACATGACTCGGGGTCAGAAACAAGACCATCAGCCACGCCGTCAACTGCATCACATGCAGATATCGCCCTCATAGTAATGGCATTCAGTTCGCATGGATGCGGATACTCACCCAACTGAGCCATGACTAGCTGGGGGTAGTAACCGGCAGTGATCACCTCGGGCCAGTTAATGGCCGGGGATGAGGCAACAATACCATCGTAAGCCGTCGGATATCTCTGCGCGAGCATCAACCCCTGCCTCCCACCTTGCGAACAGCCATTCCAATAAGAAAACTTCGGCGACTGCCCATAGAAGCTGTGAATAACACTCTTTCCAATCACTGCAGCATCATTCAGCGAGACAGAAGCAAAGTTCTCAAGGGCAACAAGATCAACATTCCCGGGACTCACCAAGGCCCAGTCAGCGGGCTGGGCCGACGTCTCTCCACCATCCGTCGAGACAGCCGCATATGCCTCGCCGATTGCACCGCTCATTCCTGTGAAGGACCCGATAAAAAGTCCAGCCTTCCATGATCCTCCACCGATGCCCTGCATTTTTCCATTCCAGGCGTTAAGCGGCAACCAGACCTGCACGTTCACGTGGTCGTTCTGTCCGGGATGTGTATATGCAATGCTCACATTGCAGAAGGTCAGGTTCGTCACATTTACTGACGGATGATTGAAATAGTATCGTGAGGGGACGAAAGTGGAGTAATTGGACACGAGGTTAGCTTGCAGAGAGAGAAAGTTGGCTCCAAAAAGGGTGGGATATGGAAGTGCCGACGAGTTGCACATCGACGCTGGGGCAGACAGCGCCATTTTTGTAGCCGAACGTCTACTTCGCGATACCCACAGAGCACAAAAATAGAGACGGAAATTGAACTTTTGAAAAATTAAGCTGATCGATAATCCAGCTATATGGCCTTTCACCAAAATCAATGTTTACAATCTAGTTGTAGTCCAGACAGCACAGCAACCATTCTTGAGTGGAATAGCCGCATTGCTACACAGGATATATGGAGTTGAAGCCACGCTGATCAATTCTTTTACTATATCTACGCAAAAATGTCACCCAAGATCGATTGTGATTGGCGAATACTGAATCATTTATAGCCAATCAGAAGGGCTACGCTAGGTCGAAATAAATTAAACTTAGTAACTGACGCATGGTATCTGTAGTCATTGTTGGCGTCTACGATTTCCATTTCGATATCATCGTCCTTCTCGTGCGAAATGGAGATGTGAACGCTCTTATTGATTGTCTCTTTTGGTGTAATGTCCCGTGCAGTGCGCAGAGGTAGTGAGACCTCCTGTGGCGGGTTTTGGTCCATGGTGATGAATCAGGAAGCTTAACAACTAAGTTCGGTTTCAAGCAATTGAGAATTCAATAAACAGGCGTGTCCAAGCTGGAAGGGAGAGAAGAAACTGGATGCCATCGTAGTAATATTGAAGAATCTTTCGCGTAGTTTTCACACTGCAGCCCAGTCTAAAAAATCTTATTTGGATTTACATCACGATCTGAACTGTACCAAGGATAAGATGTTATTGAAGCCCATCGGTTGGTCATAATGACAATGGTTGTTGGCCAATAGAGATCAATAAATAGTGTTTAAACGCGTCGGGTAAACTGGTGGTCCGAGCTCGACGGTGTCCGCGCGTTGTCAACGGGATAGTTTCATCTTCTTGACAGGGCTTGGCGCATGGAATGCTGATGGGCCCTAATTGAAGCCTTTGCGGGGCTGTATCAGCTTTGCAGTGACTTGAATTCGCGAGATTAATTGCGCATCCAACTATGATCACGACTCTCATCAACGTCGCCTTCTGGGTGTCTACTGCCCTCACTCTTGTGATATTACTACTTCCATCTCAGTATGGGCTGTCAAAGGAAGGGGGTAGGGAACATGACGGGAAGCAAGATGAGATTTCAGCCAGAAGAAAAGGTTGTTTCCAGGTATTAGTGCTCGGCGACATTGGTCGCAGTCCGCGCATGCAATACCACGCCCTAAGCATTGCCAAAAGAGGAGGCCAGGTAGATATCATTGGCTACAATGGTTGGTATAATTATCCTCCTTTTTATGTTGTATCAATAGTCTAACTCGTGTTCACTGCCAGAATCCGATCCACATCCGGACATTATAGCCAACCCGAGAATATCCATCGTATCTCTCCCCCCACATCCGTCCTTCTTGCAGACGAGTAACAAAGTACTTTTTCTATTTTTCGGCCCGTTGAAGGTCCTTTTCCAACTCTGGTCGCTATGGAGATGTCTGGCATATCACACAGAACCAGCCAAATGGTTGCTTGTTCAGGTCAGTATTCTCCAAAACCAAACAGACCCTCTTTGCCTTTCTTTTGCCCCTCTTATCTCTGTGTTTTCTCCTTGGCAGAGCCTACGAATGTCACCCGGTCATCGCTGAGACTTTATTGCTTTCAGAACCCTCCTTCAATTCCTAGTCTTGCTGTCGCGTCTCTAGTGTGTTTCCTCAGAAATACTGCCCTCGTGATTGATTGGCATAATTTCGGCTACTCTATCCTTGCTCTGAAGCTTGGTGACAAGCATCCGCTTGTCAAGCTGTCTAGATGGTATGAGCTTACCATGTGCCGCTATGCGATGGCCCATCTGTGTGTGACAAACGCCATGGC
Source organism: Paecilomyces niveus (assembly GCA_003116535.1). Taxonomy (NCBI): domain Eukaryota; kingdom Fungi; phylum Ascomycota; class Eurotiomycetes; order Eurotiales; family Thermoascaceae; genus Paecilomyces; species Paecilomyces niveus. The sequence continues at coordinate 87,468 of QEIL01000071.1, forward strand.
TCGCGTGTTGAAACAGGAGTTCTCCATCAAAGCTCCCATTCTACCCTTACATGATCGACCTGCAAGTCATTTTCAGCCGATCCGTAATGATAGGAGACGGTTAGAATTTCTCTTGTCCTTACAGGAGACAGCGGACGTGAGGGCTTTGCTTAGCTCCGGAGATGTCCAGGTCCTCGTCAGTTCGACGTCCTGGACTGCTGACGAAGACTTCTTCGTCCTGATTGATGCTCTAACTCAATATTCTGACCTGGCAGTTTCAAGCGAGCGTCACCTGCCATATGTCCTAGCGATCATCACCGGGAAAGGGCCCCAAAGAGAGATGTACCTGGAGAAAATTTCCAGTCTCAGGAAGGCTGGTAAACTCAAAAAAGTAGATATCAAATCAGCGTGGCTGAGTACTCACGACTATGCATGTCTTCTTGCCTCTGCGTCCTTGGGTGTCAGTTTGCATACTAGCAGCAGCGGTGTCGATCTGCCAATGAAGGTGGTCGACATGTTTGGCGCCGGACTCCCTGTGGTAGGCTGGGACCGATTTGAAGCTTGGCCAGAACTCGTCACTGAAGGCGTGAATGGCCGCGGGTTCGGAAGTGCTCAGGAACTATTAGAGCACCTGACTGACCTCTTTGGGAACCCTACGGAGCTTGCGATTCTGCGCGAGGGAGCCCTCAAGGAAGGGTCTCGTCGGTGGGACGATGAATGGGATCCTGTTTGTGGCAAACTGTTTGGGCTCATAGAGACGTAGAGATAACCCATATTATATGACAAATCTGATGTGTTTTTCAATATAGCCTCACTATAATTCTATGACATATCTGGATGTGACAATGTGGATGTTGTAACCAGTAGGAAAGTCAAGATCTAGTGTATTAGGAAGTATGCGGGTCAGAACCACCGCATGATCTCGTTTGATGATTTCAGAAGCCTTTGCCTTGGAATTGGCGCATGAGTACCAAGCTTGTATACTCAACTGATCTGCCGACATTTGGAAATCTCCAAAAGCGGGAGCGGGACCGTCCGCCAAGAATTTCAAATATGTGCCTCCACTGAAATGATAACATGGACAGGACTGGCACAAACAGCCTCAAAGCTCGGCCATCTAATTTTCAATTCCAGTCATACCAAATGAGCAACAGTAATTATTTCCAGAATGGAACCTGTGGAACTTCAACTTTTCCCCTCTTGTTGTGAGTGCCTGTCATGGTCACAAGATGGAGAGCTTGCCGTGGCTGCTGGAGAATACATCCATATCCTAGTGAGTCTACCTGATGGTCTAGTACCAACTGAAAGCATTGGAGGAAGAGATAATTAACTCATACTCTAGTCACCAAACACACAGCGTGATGGATCCCGGGGGCTATCGACTGGCAGAGCCGGGCCCTGGGAGTTCACGCGTCTCCGCGTGAATGTCTTCACTAACCTGGAGTGGCCAGTGACGCATCCTGGAGACCGTGAGAGCTTCTCCATTGGTGCTGAACAGTCTATCAGCACTGTCGCTGGTATTGAGTGGTCTGCACCGGGCTTGGAAAAGTACAAGCGCAGCATCTTGGCCGTGCTGACTACGAATTTGCTCCTATCATTCTATGATTCGGGCGGGCTTCGGAATAAATGGAGTCGAGTGTGCATCGTCAATGATACATTGACGTCTTATTTCGCTGAATCGGTCCCTGATAGACAGCTTGCCGCTCGAAAGGCGAGGATACGCTCGTTCTCATGGTGTTCACCACTGAAGCCGCCGAGGCAGCAAAAAGATGATTCCTCTGCATTCCTTGAGCCGTCGGCAAGTCGCTGGGGTGTAAATGTTCTTGCCGTGGCTAACGACGCCAATGATCTCGTACTCATTCGAGTTTCTAGGGCATCAAGGGATTCAGGCTCACAACACCCTTATGATATCGACGTTCTATCTGTGGTACCTCTGGCTAATTCGGCAGAAGCGTTTCCGATGATCCACACACCTTCTGTGTTTGCTTCGGCCGTGAAATCACAGGCGCGGATATCCCATGTCGCATGTGGTCCATGGATTTACCAATTATCAGCGGAGGATACTAAGATATCAGCCAAATCGGCTGTGGCCGTTCTTTACGGCACGAAACTGAAGGTCGTCTCCCTGGATGCTACTCTTGTACCTGTGGATAAACAGGGATTAGCCGACTCTGGACTCGGTTTGGACCTTAAGGTGGCAAGCAACCAGGCTATCGAATCTGTTAAGGACTTGGATAATTATCAATTCACAGGACAGCTCAAGTGGATATCCGAGGTATGAAACTGCGCCTTGATGAGATCGATCAGTGTTCATGACTAAATTCAACCAGGGAAGCCTCGATTCGATATCTATCTGTTCCGGCGTCTTTGCGGGCATGGTAACTGTCACAATGTCCAGGGATGTTTATGAAGCGGGGGATGGAGGCTCAAACACCGTCACTGTGCGCGAAAAATCATTGTTCCAAGACCCTATCCCAGGTCAGTCCACTTCAGAGTGCTCGGAGAATAGCCGACATTGGGAGCCTGTTAGTAGTAAGTCCGCGAATCTAGATGATAATGTTTCGTCCTCGCTAATGAATCAAGCGATCACCACTCTTGTCGACGAAGATACAGGAATCCACACTCTTCACGTGGGAACACTGGGTGCATATGCGGAAAGTTATACATGTCCTACGTTACAGGAAGCGGCGCGTGTTTTCCAGTCACCATGGAAGAAACAACTCGAAGATTTCCGTGAAAGATTCGATATTGATCGGGATCTGGGAGGCTTGGCAGTCGCCAGAATCTGGGGCATGGATTTCTGGCGAGGATTCCTTGCAATGGCATTCACATTACATTCAGGAGACATGGTCGAATACACGACGACGGCTGAGGAACGTACGACGCTTATCATCTCGCCTGTGAAACCAGATGAACAAGCGTATGATACCGCATCGATAATGCAGATTTCCCCAAATCGAACACCGGAATTTATCTCAGAGAGACGAAAACTAATATTGGAGTTCACCCTCGGTTTGGAGACAGAAAATCAGTATAATGACGCTTGGTCGCAAAAGCTGCTCTACGCTGCAAGTCTTTGTGCAATTACAAGTTGTCGTGATGGACACCTTCTGTCCCTCGCCCATTCAGTTCTTGAGAAATTGGAGAGTACCACTGGTGCAGAGTTAACTGAGGAAAAATCGAGATGCACAGCCGCAGAATCACTTACTGTTGGCCCAAAATCAGCAGCGCAATTGAGTGGCCCAGGTGGAGCGCTCTGCGAGAAATGCAGTATATGTGATGCTGGAATCGAGTGGTACTCTGCGACTGAGGCACAGTGCAGGGAAGGCCATGTTTTTGGTAGGTCTGACTGCTCATATGTTTTATTCGTAAAACCACCCCTGACGAAGTTTAGTGCGCTGCGGCTTAACTTTCCTCTGCATTCCTGAACCAGGGATATCAAAATATTGCTCTGTGTGCGAGACAGAGTATCTAAACGATGAGGCATTCGGGCCAGATGAGCATGCTGAGCAGTCGCAATTACTACCGTCCAAGTACCATATGATCTTCGAGGCGTTCGACACTTGCGTCTACTGTGGCGGAAAGTTCCAGGATGGTCATTGAACAGCGTGCACTAACATCGCGCAGTTGACGATTTGATATGAATATCCATCTAGTTGGACGGGAACTGGAATCCAGAAGGCACTATAGAGGAAGCTCTATGGTTCTCCTCCCAACCAGACCTTGGTAATCAGCATACCAATAACTGCCGCAGTAGCTGCTGCGGACACACCAGTTTTCTCTGCAACACTGTACAGGACTGCTGGCTTGGGCACTTGCACGTTAGGATAGGCGAAAAACGGCGCGACAGCACAGATAAATGCTGCCACCCAAACGAATCCTATAATCTTCTTCCACATTGGAACATCTTCACTCTTTTGGGTCCCGGTGATTCGACGCCATGCCTCCTGGATACCATCCTCCACCACGATACCGAAGGCAAAGGAAGTGAAGAAGTACATGGCTCCTGAATCCTGCAATGCGACGCCGCTGCCAAGATCGTTGGCAACATGAATCAGACCAGAGAAACTGAAGACGAGAAGGATGTGGAGGTAGCGCTCGACGAGCGAAGGGCGCGGCAAGCGCAGGATTGTCCGTGTAATGAGAGAGGACCATGACGTTAAAGTCCAGCGGAGTCCCTGGTGCCAGAATGTTCTACAGGAGAGTTAATCTGCCCCCAATTCGTAGCGTTTCAGGAAAGGATAGAACGTACCCCCAGAAACCGCGTATTGTGTATGCATCCCACATGCTTCCAAAGAATGGCGGCCAAACCTCGGGTGAGGATCCGCCGAGTCCGACAGCTACAATGGAGCACAATCTGTAAGCTGCATCTATCAGCAACCTAGAAACGATGAACCAGCCTACGAGGCTGATTTTTATTCTCGTCATCCACTGCTCCGAAGCAGCCCCCCAGAACAACAACTCTGTTCCAGGACCCATGAGCCGTACCCTATCCCCGATGGACAAGCTCATGAAAGCAGTAGTAACAGCGTCTAGGAGAAGATATTGCGAGATAAATATCAACGACTGTCGGAGCAGGAAGATACCGCGGTCTGGTGACTTTCTGTTGGGCTCATAGAAGGCGGGATGAAGCGGTGTCCCCTTAACCTGCCAGGTCGTACCGATGGCACGCGGACTGCCGATCAATTTCATTGTCGCGTCGATACGACTTCGGATTCCCATGGTATGATCCACCAGTTTGTCCCGTATGAGATCATTAGCATCAATGCCCGTGAGAATGAGCAGGTTCACGGACTGAAAGAATGCAACGATGAAACTTGGAGCGGCTATTCCTTTGACAACATCAGGGCCCCAGAAATATGGCACCTTGGTCAATTGTTGATAAACGATAAACGCGAGGACTAAGATACCGATAAAGCGAGGAAGAGAGTTTCTCGCTGTGGTAGCAATGAGAGTGCCAGTCAACTGACTCGCAGCCACCGCGTACAAAAAAGGCGCATAGGGAGAGAAATCGAACTCCATTGCGACAGGACCTGTTCCCCTGAAGGGGAAATCTCGATGTTTTTCTTGCAACTAGATCGTTCGGAGCTGGTGATGGTCTCGAAAAAGAATAATATTTTAAGGGGGGAAAGAAAACAAAGGGCTGCAACTACACAGTTGCTGACGGGAGGCCTAAAAAGTTCCGCCATTCAGCACCGCCGTGTTTGCCGATCTTGACGGTGCAACTCAACAAATAAGCAAGATGTTTCCACTGGTCCCTATTGAAATCTTCTTCCAACTATCGCCAGATTGTGAGTCTCAGAACAATGGCACAACTGACTTTGATCCAGACATATTTATACTTAGCTTTTTCAGCGTTAATGTGGAACCCAAGGACTGAGAGTGGAATCGCGTGGCTGAACTTCAGAGTTTAATATTTTCTTCAGCAGAACCCCTGAACACGCGGGGTATTGATTTACGTGGAGGATCATTAGAGATATGTTGTACAACGGGTACGAGATGCGCTAGAATTTGCGTAAGGGGGAATTACATGGTTCATCGGGAGAAAAGATAGTTCATGTGATAAGGCAGCGCTGTGGTCTCCATGCCATTCTACTGGACAATCCCTAAGGCTAAGGATTGTTAGCCGTGCTTCCGAAAGATGTATCCGAGGATCTGGGTCGGTAGACCGATCGCAAGAGGTGAATAATCACATTAGCGTTTCCCTGCGGCGAGTTGGCTAGACCCGTCAGCAGGGATTGTGAGACGACGATATACCTAGCTGCAGAAATCACCAGATGGGTGACACTGTGTCATGAAAACAACTTTTTAGGCTATACGGTAGTCTTGAAATTTCAACTTTCTCGATTTCTGGTCGCACAAAGCCACGCTAGTAGCTCCAGCAGGAGCACATTGCCTAGCAAATGAGCCAATCTTGACCCTACAGGGTTCATGCAATATTCTCCTCCTGACACAAAGGTAGATCGCGTCATATGTAGTATTATGCCCCACTGTTCTAGTAGATAATCGAGAAAAACCTTTCAGATGTGGTGCATTCCTACAAGCAGGCAATTATAGAGAGCAACCAAATTAAAGCTAATCAAGATTCTCCCTCTTGCACTAGGAAGAAGTACGTCTTGTGTTTCGATGTGGATGTAAGCTGACCAGAGGGACGAGAAGGGAGGCGTCACCCTTTTAGTCCAGTCAGAATTTTATATATCCAGAGCATTCCTCGCTTCTATGCTCTCTGATAGCATTATCAGCGATCTTCAGACAGAAGCTTATAAAGTTCCCAAGCCATATCGTAATTGGCTTGACTACAACGAGTGGCCGGATTCGGCCAGCGATACAGAATCGACAATGAACGAGGTGGCCTGCTGGTGCCCCATGATTAACGGAGAACATGACAGTTATTGCGAGTTGGGCATGGAAACAGGTGAGCAGAGCGTCATTCCTTTTTAAAGGCAGGAACTGATTCCAAGAAAGATGAGGAAGAGTCCGAAGAACAGAGTGATGACAACAATGAGAATGACGGAAATGGATTAAATGACTCCGAGGCCCTAAGTGTGAACACGGATCCGATCATGGAAGATGATAATGTACAGATATTGCAGGAATTTGACGTTAACGACCTCAAATTCCGAGCTCTCATGGCTCTCAATGGAAAGTGTTTCGTCAGTCTAGGCGTAATTCAACACATCATCAGAGACCTTAGTGGCCAAACTCTCATCGATGTTTTCTCCAAAACTGCTGGGCTCACTGAGAAAGATATTACCCGAAAAAGGTCTAACATCAAGTTGGTGCTTCGACTCTGTGCGGCGTTGGAAAATCGAGATGTTCAAAAGTACTACGTTTATTTTGGGATGCCTTCTGAAGATTATCTGGTCATGACAATGTACTATGTCCTATTTTTCGCCCAGGGGTCCAACGATATTAATTGGACGATGCGCGCAATGCGCTTTACCGATGTGAAAGCAGATGAAAACACTGTGTCTAGAACAATGCGTATTGTTCAGATGGTAAATGATACGGCCCTTCTGATTAGGGCAATGCGCCTTCTGCAGAGGGAGAATGAGCCGCAACTTAGGCAATTTTTGAAAAATAAACTCGAAGAGCTGGGCGCAGAGGAGATTTATAGTGTTATCGGACGCCAGATCTGGCATTTGTCAAGAAGGAGAACTATCAGCTTGGAGAAGAGGCGTTGGAGAAATTCAATCACGGAGGGAGGGCGTTCCCCGACGAGGAATAAGAAGAATGTACGTTGTAACAAGAATGGGAAGAAGAAACGGAGGTGTGAGATTAAAAGTGCAACAAGAGAATAAGGAAGGAAGGTGGGAAGAGAAGGGAGCCGATGATGGCACTAATGCAAGTATAGTTGGCCTGTTTCCATTCAGTTTCTCCACAATTTCTGCTATTAGAGCTAAAGAAATATTGGCTTAATATAGACCTTGCTGTCTAGTTAGTCATTGTTACAGAGTGATAGGAAGTTAAATTCAGTACAAATTTAGCTACACATTCTTTGAAATATCACTCCCAATACCATTAGCCACGTCAAAATGAAACGCAAACTTGGTCTTAAAATAGCCGAGAAACGGAGTTCTAGTCTGCGAATAACAAAGTGCTAGAAAGTAAACAGACATACATCTGGGTTTCACGCCGTGTTTGAAGAAGAAAATTATCAAAGAGTATTCATGCAACAGAGACACCATACATGGATGGAGAAGAATCCCGAAATAAAATCACAGTATCCGAAATTGACCTAGTGAATCCTCAGATCTCATTGGCTAAAAATCATCGAAATCTGCTAGAAACCGAAATCAAGACATAGTCCACCGCTCTTGTTCATAAAAAGCCTGCAGCAGGACCAACATCGTTCAGAGGAAGGCTGGAGAAATACAGTCGGAATGCACCGTAGAGGATGGTCAACGTAGCAAGCAAATGCAGAAAATCCAGGAAATAGGAAGCAGCATGAGCCAATTGACCCATCTCTCTTGCAGTGTTCGAGGGTGAAGTGGTAGGTGGGGACATCGTCCCTCTCTGCTGATTCTGAGAGTTCCCTTGATTGTCATGATAGTGTTGATTATTAAGATGGCGGTGATAATGTCTATGGAACACCATATATGGATGTTCGGCCCTCCCGAATCCAGGAGACCTGCGGGCAGCGCGGGGATACGGATTGCTGAACCTCCAGGGCAGCCTATATGCAGGAGGGTCTGAAGGAGGTGTTCCCCACGGATCCCACGGTGGCAGGCGGTACCGCCTTAGAGTTCTCTCCAGTTGACTAGTATCCGTGTCCATCGTATCTGTGAAGTCTAGACCGAGCCCGTGCATATCGGCCCTGACGTTATCGAAAGTGAGATCCATAGTATCGAGAACACTAGTGAAGAGAGAGTCCATAGGCGAATCAGGTTGTGGGTTGCAGAAACATGCGTCGCATCCGCAGCGGCAATAACATCGTCGTCTCCTTTGTTCACGACCTCTTGACTCTTGTGATGGTTGGGCTGGTCCGGGGAGTGTTGAGGCTTCGTCGTCGGCCGCGTAGGCGGAGTTGATTCCGTTAACGGTCGGTGTAGCTTCCTCGAATATCTCGCCAGGTTCTAGTTGGATATTATGCGAACTGCTGGGATCTATGTCCATTTCAATATCCGCCAGGGGGACACCAGGTTCGTTATCCCCGGGGTTATCAGGTTGTCGTCTTTGGCGTTCCATGGGGATAGTTGAAGATGACTAGGAGAACTGGTATAGATAAATCCGTTGATGAATAAGGACTGGTTAGCTTCGCAAGCCAATATCTCGTACAGGATAAAGAATGCGAGAATAGAGACAGCTCAAGAGAGTCTGGGATGTGATGCAAAATCGATCTCTGTAAGGGATTCCTACCAGACCTGTTGCTAATATATGTATGTGATCGCTGATTGCCCGATTTGTATATCTAGGAGAACATCATGCTTGCCTCTTGCGATAGCTGTGCCGTCCACATGTCAAACTCTTGTTCATCACAGGGACTGGCCTCAACTATGACAAATTTTTATGTATTGCCGTGCTTGCAGCAAACTTATGATCAGAACTCGGAAGCGGACAATCAAGAGTGTATATCGGGAAGGCTTCGGGAAGCCGAGCAAGCATCGTGTCAGATGTATGCGGGAACGCAGAACGGAAGACAACGTAAACAGAGGAGATTTACTACCGCTCATGGATAGGAAAAGTAACTGGGGTATCGAAATCGGACTAAACTGCTGCGATAGTCGGAATCTAATGAAAGCTACCACCAAAATGAGAAGTGCAGGACCGTACCTGCCAACCCAGAAATGTACATTGAAATTAGAAACAGATACAAGTACAGGACAAAACTGCGCCTTCTCAGGGATTTTTGTTCCCGGCACCGCACCAACAATGTCCGTCACCTTCCCGTTCGACCTGGACAAGGATGTCCATGTTCTTCTCTTGCAGGTAATTAATAGTTCTCTGGCGTACGTCATCCAGATCTGCTCCGCGGGAGGCGATGACATGCATGACTCCCAGTACCTTAGGATTCGGGTTATCGCGGTCGTGGGAATGATCATGGTCGTGATGTCCATGGTCGCAGTGGTCGTGGCCATGGCCATGATCGTGATCGTGGTGATGATGATCATGCTCGTGAGACGAATCTCCGGTATCATCAAGCCAGAACTTTGGCACGGTATATTCAACAACACCTCTAAGATTGGCGATGCCGCCCAGGGTGTCCCGCAGGTTGTATTCCACATCCGCTGGGAGAGTCAGCAGTAGCGTCTTCGCAGTACTGCTCACAAGCGGAACCGCAGAGACAAAAATCAGGATCGCAATTAGGCAGGAAGCAATAGGATCAAATCCTGGCCAACCATATAGGTGGACAAGAATTGTCGAGATAACGACCGCCACAGAACCTAGAGTATCAGCGAGAATATGAAGGAAAATACCATGCATGTTTTCATTGCCATGGGAGTGGGAATGTCCGTGATCGTGGCCATGTCCGCCGTGCGAATGGCCGTGATGGGCATGATCGAATGTCATTATACCAACAAGGTTTACGCCAAGACCTGCGGCGCTCACGACTAACAATTCGCCTATCCGATGCATCTCGCTACCTGAAAGCAGCCTCTCTACAGCTTCGTAGACGATCTCGACGCTTATAATCCTGCAGCGAGTCAGTAGCTTACAGTTGTTTTCCATCGACAACTTACATGAGAAACACTCCGTTCGCGAAGCCGGACAGGGTGTCCACCTTTCCATATCCATAAGGAAATCTGGCGCTAGCGGGCCATTTGCTCATGACTGCGGCACATAGACCAACAACAAGAGCAAGACAATCGAAGAACATGTGGATGCTGTCGCTCAGAAGCCCCAGAGAACCGGTAATAATACCGTAGGTTAACTGAATAAGCATGAAGGCGAAATTAAGCCTAGAACCTATAATTAGTATTCGCGTTTAATATCTAGAGGAGAACTCACAGCATAAAGTAGAATATCCGACGGGAATCCCTCTCCTTCAGGATGCTGTGCAATAACGGGTATGGCTCAGAGAACTGAATAAGGGCTTTCGAGACCTTTGATGGATCCGCATTGGTGTGGTGGTGATCATGATGATGATGGCTGTGGGAATGAGAACTGGACTGGCCATCATCAAAACGAGCAGCCGCGTATGAAAACCCAGCCAAAAGTGTCCAGGCGCAGTAGCCTAGAAAACTGCTCTCCAAGTGGGGAAGAGCTCCAAAGAGAACAGAGAAAACAGACCCTGCGGCCATACCAAGCTTGTGGGAAGTGCGAAGATTAATGGGTGACGCCAAGATCAGCGACATCGCGAACGCGGAGGATGAGAGGAAGGCCCAGATTATGTCAGAAAAGCCTATAGACGAGGACCCGCGAACAATGTACAACAGTAGAGAGAAGACTGCGAGAACAGCTCCGGAGAAGACCGTCAACATGGTATCATCTGATGTAGCGATCAATGACGATAAGACAGTGGCAGTTTTGTGGTCACCGAGACCATATGCACCCACATTCAACTCTCCAGACTCAGAGACAGACTCCAAAGCGCGAGCAGGTTGCGGAAAAGGCGGCCTGAGGAAGAAGATGGATGCGAATAATGCTATGCACCCCTTGAAGGGCGCTCGATCTACAGGCGCATCCAGATCAAAAAAGCCCAGGGGGATAAGCATCAACAAGGTCACAAGTGTGAGCTTCTTTCGCCCAAAACTTTCCTTCGGATTGTCGTGGTCACTAGCTTGCGCAAGAGCGCCTGGTAGGCCGGATGAGAAGGTGAGCAGCAGGGCAAGGGCAACAGTCACAGCGCCGACTTTCGTGGCCGCATAGATAGGCAAGGCCAGAGAAACTATTCTCAGGCAAGAAATCCGCATGGTCGCAGCATTCAGACGTGGTAGATATATTGAGGCGGCACCTGCACCTGTTGCCTTCTCGCGTCGGATCACTTGCCAGGACCCAGTAAATAGCAACGTGGCGGATACTAACCCAGAGAGCTGTTCTAACCCAAAGCCACCATCTCTTACACCTCCTCGTAATTGCGATTCGGCATCTGAGGTAGAGGCCTGAAGCCAATCCTCGCCATTTAACGTGGTCGAGTCTCCGTACTGCCGCCAATACCACGATAACAAAACCCACGGCAGAACTATCAAGAGTCCCGTAGCAACATCACTACTGCATAGGACTCAGAAAATATGACATTTTGAAACAAACTTCTAGCGAAAACAGCACTTACATTTGCGAACTCTCATTTCCTGGATGTTCAGAGTGCATATGCGAATGAGTAGCAAAACCATGTTTTTCGTTCGGAGCCACCTTTCCTGCCACTACCTCAGTCATATCACTCTTGATAAACCCATTCTGAGCTAGATACGAATGTGATCCATGACTTCCACTTTGGTGATGATGATGATCGTGATGTTGGTGTTCGTGGTGATGGTCATGGTCGTGGTCATGATCATGGGCACCGTCGTGGGAAGGCCATGACCCCTCTAACGTATGGCCGTTGAGAAATCTTGCAGATGCGATAGGATCAAGAACTTGATGAAATTGGTGATCGCCGGAGGCTAGAGACAACGAAGGAGGGGTTGGTGTCCGACGAGATCGCGAGTGTCCGTGCCGGCTATGTCCACGGCTGTGGCCATGCCCATGTCCATGACTTGGAGAGTCATGCACATGATGGCTGACGCTCGACAATGTCGAAGAGGTCGACATGACGAATTCCGTCCTGCTTGAACCTGAACAGACGAGAAAAGGAGGTCATGCAGAAGCGAACTGCATCGGTGGAATCGCAAACGAGGGAAGTGGTACGCGGGGACGGACGAGGAGCCCCGAGCTTCGCACAGCTCAATTGAGACCGACACCAAGGAGTGTATTAGCAGGAAGACATGGTAAGATGGTCGCAACGGCAAAAAGAATAAATCTAGATAATGAATGCGCGGTAGAAGGGCCGTAGGCGTGCAAAGGTGGTATCGTTCGGTAGTTGTTGAACAGTCTCGATGTTTCCCGGCCGGCAGATCGATAAGGAGCGTACAGGGTTCGGGGCGGACGGAGGAGATGTCGTGGCGCCGTGGCTAGTGTCTTTTCGTCCTAATGGCTTGCGTGTCTGATATCTGAAGAATAAATCCGACATCGGATCATTATCACTCAATCAAGCCATGATGAACTCTGAGTTTTGATAGTATGATCACTATACCCCATAAAACAATCCCCATTGGTTTTGTCTCGGGACCGTTTCACAAACATCCTGAGCTTCCATAGACTGTCACATAACCGTTTCATTGTTTGCTTCCCAAGGTCCCCACATAAACGAAAGACGAAAAGGAATGAGAAAAGAAAGCCAACAATAACTAGAGAATAGACACAACAGGCTGAATCTATTTAACAGGGACATTCAATGCAATCGCTTGCAGGTATGTACCTGCATTAGTTCGGTAAGAGCGCTGTACCTGTCGCAGTTTAGAGTTAAGAAACCCAGATGGCCTGCCTTATGCGCTTCAAGTATAGGTTGGCACTTAATTGCAAGGATAGTCTGGATAGAGAACCTTGGGCTGCTTACAAGGTACTAAATGCTTATGCCACCTTGGACCATACAGTACACTATATTCTAAATTAAAGATGTTGGACTGCATATAGCTTTAAGTTGTAATTCTTGCAGGACTGACCTATTGTTCTCCTCAGTGCTTATGTATAAGCGACACCGGAAAGCACATACATTGCCTGCTTCGACTTTACCTCTGATTTGGCCTGTGTTTTATGGAATGGGACATCTATGCGTTCAACATACTAGATTACCGTATCCTGATAGCTTGATGATGCTCTCTGACAAAGAATAACTAAAATTATTTCTGAGACTATAAAAAGTTTAACGAGATGGATAACTCACAGTTCAGGCAACTGCATCTTTTCGCTTTCCTAAACAAGCCCCGATGAAAATATCGGACATTCATAACGACATCAAGAAGTAAATTACGTAAAAGCGAGTCGAAGATGAAAGGGTGATATATACGCTGACGGAGGTGAATATCTGTCTTAATCATTCTACTGATTAGGGGGTACAACAGGGGGTAAAAGGACAAAAAACAACAATAAACCAAAACAAGCCAGCTAGAAATATCAACTAGTTCTCCTGCTAAAACAAGTCGCCATGCATGCGCCATGGAGACCGATACAATATTGGTATACATGGGTGAACTTGACGCCCTGCTGTGCCTGTAGAGCAGGAATACAACCGTTGACAGGTCTTCGAAAGGAGAAGCCTGAGTGGAAAGACGAGACTATTTCTTGTTCTTTGACAGAGATCGAAGAGATGTATTTTCGATCTATCCGGATGTGGACCAGCTTTTATCGAGCGAGTATGTATAACGATGTTTGCCGCATTTCCGACTTCTCCAGTCAGATTCCTACTGACAACTTATTGAGAATAGCTAACGCTATATTCAACTTACTGTATAGTTTACAGAGATGACTATAATTATAGCCTCTCCGCAATATCACGGATGCTTGTGACTCCAGTAGTCCCACGTCTCGTTCAGGTACGCGTGAACAGGAAGAGATGCGTTGTGGGAGACTTTTCCGGGTCAACAAGAACAGTTCAAGTACGACCGATTAGTCCGCAGAATGGAACGCCAAAAAAGACTAGCGAATGGCAATACGCTTACCTGATCCACGCACGTTGTTGGACATTGGTAAAAAGAATGATCATCGGTTCTCGGGCAGAGGAAGAACTGGAAAAGCTGGCGCTGGCTTTGAAGGAAAAATTCTGGGATCACTCTTTTGAATTAGACGGATACCATGTCTTCCTCTCACAATGTGCAACCCGTCGCCAAGACTGCACGAAGAAATGGGCTTTGATGAGAGATCCTGTCATGTCGATTCGTGTTCGGGATGTGCTTGAGACTGCTGTCCAACGTCGATCTGCATATATGACCAAGGGAATAAACCGTCAAGGTTCTAAAACTCCTTCAGGAGTCAGTGGTCTTCGAGTCTGTATCCCAGTGAGATTCAATATCTGATCTTGGACTACGCAAACGTCCAGGACGCTTTCAATGCATTGGAGGCCTTCAACTGGGCTGTTTGGGATTCTTATTGGATAGAGCGAACGCCAACGGATCTCGTCTTCGAACTGCAGGAGTTCGGTTTAGATCAACTGGATTGGGCGTACGTGTGCGCAAAGGTAGGGGAGTCGATGGATTTGACCCCGGATTTGGTGAACAGACAAAGGACAATCGGAATTCTCAGAGATACAAAGAAGATACTTCAGGAGATAAAATAAAGTACAGGTTTTTCGGAAGAGACCAACAAGGCAACTGCGGCCTGGTGATACCTACTCGAGCGAACCTCTTAGTAGGCCCGATCATGGATGCTTGCCTTTGACTAATAATTATCTGAACGACATGCGATTGTGACTACCTAGGTATTGAGTCAATAACCATGTATGACCTGACTTCGCCAAAGGGCTATATGCAATCCTCGAGAATGATGCAGAGGTCAAAAATAGCAGGAGCCACCGAATAAATCGGATGAAATAGATATCCAGAAAATGCACAAAATCGCTGATAGAGCCCAACCAAATAACAAAGCCAAAGAAACTATCCATGTCCCTAGGTGTATCAAAAACCAGCATGATAGCTAGAGAAAATGACATTCCGCTGTAACCACAAGCAGATGAGAAGAAAAATAGATTAAAAAAAGGTATGTCCCTATTTATCTTCACTCCTCGCCCAGACTTTCTCGGACGCACTTCCTCACTCTCTTTTTGAATTCCTTCGGATCCTCCCGCCAGAGTCTTGCGGCCTCCACATTGGCTGGTGACTCGTCGTTGGGCGAAGACAGCATCGAGATAACAGATAGTAAGATAGTCTCCGGTGTCTGCACGGGGGACCACCGTTCCGCGGCAGATTCGTAGCCGTACTTATCTTCCTCAGGCGGGTGAAGGATGGAGATGCACACTTCGCCGTTGGGGTAGACTGAACACAACGGACAACGTCAGCATAATTTCGACTACCTTGCACGAGCTTCGAAAGAAAGGGAGGAAACGTACTGTTTGGATGGAAGATGGGAGTCTCGAACTTCATCTTCGGTGGCATAATAGGATAATCCGGTGGGAAAGATAGTCTGGCACGGAAGAACCCCCCTACACGACGCCACAGTCAGTAAAGAACACACTGATTCTGGTGCAAACTATAATTACATACCACCATAGAGTTTCACATCGTCCGAGATCATCAGCATCACCTCCCACTCAAAGATGTTGTTGTCAGCCAATCCGCAGCTGATGCCAGGAATGTCCTTGTCGGACTGCATCTGCTGCAGCTGACGAGTCAGCATGCGGCCAGCGGCAGTAGTAGCCATGATTATGTATATCTTCTTTCTTCGTTTTTTAAGGAATATTTGTCTAGTTGACGGAGATGATAGAATCCAAAGACGGCGTCGACAAGGAGGTGAGGCCTAAGGCGGTGTAGTGGAAAGACCAGTGGCGCACAAGACAGGGGAATGTGCGGGGATAATCTTTGACGGTCTCTCTGTTCCTGAGACCGAGACAGGTGCGGCGCAGCAATACTAACAGTTCGAAACAAGAAAGGAGAGAGCTCGCGTGGGGAGAATGAAGGAGGAGGAGAAGAGGGGCGGACTGGCAGCGACGCTTTTCTGCCGCGGGGTTTGTTCGGAGACCGGAAATGATAACATCATGTCTATCGCCCCGCCACAGAACCGTCGAAAGCCGTTCCGCCGCCACAATTCTAACAAGGAGATTTACAGCACTAACCTCCTGCACCAGGCCATCTTTGATATTTCACTGCTACTGTGAACACATTGACCATTTTCAAGACTTTAAAATCAAGATCTTCTTGTAAGCTCCTTCTCAGGAATGGCTGCACCACTCGCGGGAAATCACAGGCCGTTAGGTTCATACCAGATAGTGGCGCATGAGAGTACAGTATATGAAGCACAGAGCTAACTGCTCCAGTAACGTCTCTCTCTGATATGATAATGGGCATAAATGGTCGTTATACAACAAGACTTACAGGTGAGATTCAGAGTCAGGACAGTCCGGTGAAATCGTAGCTTAGCTGCAAAGTCAATTTAATTCCTGTCTTGCGTCTAAACGTTCTAGTCTTAGTCAGAGTACAAGTGTAGCGCCAATCTTTCTGAAAGATAGCAATTATCTGCTTGAGTATGTTAGTTAGATACTGAGACACCCAGGCTAGTAAGAGGATTCATTTGACTATCTACCTGACTAACTAGGCGGTACTGTTCGAAGACTCAAAGCTGAAGAAAGAATCGAGGAGGGAGGAAGATATCCTTGGGGGAGTTCTGCCAGTACGACCGCCTTCCTGAATAGGTTAGGCTTTGAGCTTCCTTTATCCCACTGATCCTACTACTACCAGTCCGCCAGCTATCCAAACACCTAAGTGTCAGGATTCGGATCTAGGGCCGTCACAGATACGTTGTGGAGGACTGTAAGCAAAGCAATACAAACAACTTATCAACTACAAGATATCTCGGATATATACATTTAACACAATTTATCTCTCATGTCAACCAGATTGAGAATGGGTGGTAAATGCATCATAGAGCTACGATATACGGATAAAGATGCATGTAAAATCTAGGGCAAGAGAATATATCGACCTCATCCAACACTCGAAGCAAGCTTGAAAGGTAACTAAAAAAGAACAGCACAATCAAACAAGGTGAATTTCTTAATAATTTACTGTTATTGATTGTAGATCTCGAGGGCCTGTCTCATCTAGAGACACCATCTGAGATAAGAGTATAATATCATGCATGCTACCGTCTGGTATAATATATAATGAGTATAAAATTATATAACCGTCGTCTAGGTTTCTTTTGGAACCTTATTTTTAGTATTCTGAAAATACTCATGTCCTTCTTTATTCTGAAGTGAGCATCTAGTACCTCGCATTTGGAAACATATTCCCGGAAAAACACGGTGAATGTTATATCCAAGCTACCTTGGATGCAGCTCTGCTGTGCTTTATTCAAATGAGGAAAGCGACCGCATGAATACATCTGAGAATCTCAAGTTGAGTACGGCGTAGATAGAAACTACTTACTGTATAAATATGCGTGCTGCGGTACGTGAGTCTAGGATAATTTTCTTGAGCTAATAGCTTGGGAAAATAGCATCGCGAGGGTTTTTATTTTTACTTTTTTTGCCCCCATGAAGGCGACAGTTTATTATCGACAAACTGTAGATTCTGAATTAAGTTCTCGGAAATATACAAGATTTATCCTTCTCTTTCTGTCTAGATGCCCTGGATTTAGAGTCACACTCAAGAGATAACTGCTGCACGATGGATCGGTTGATTTACTTTCTCAGTGCATTAATGACTTCTCACCAGGCCTCTCTCAATATTTCCATCGGCGTCTACGAACACCGAATCGGCCGAAAACAGTTTAACTTCGAGAGCGACTCCTCACAGCCTCGTAATGCTTGATGTATCCCTACGCTTTAGACAGTCCTCACAGGGCTAGAGTGCTGAATAAAGAAAAGTAAAACAACAATAGTAGTTTAAATGTAGCATCTCATGTCTCCAGAGATTATAGTGTGTAATTAAGCGGATCTATGGCAAGGGCGATTGAGATAGGCTGCAACAATCTACCAGCAAGATACTTCAATTTGAAGTATTGCTACAGCATAGAAGAATGGAGCACCTTTGATATATACGTAAGGAATGCAGCTTCACTCTCACTACTGACAACTGGGTTACAAAAGACATCACCTTCCTTCTCTTTAGATCGGGTTCCGCATGGTGTAAGAGTCAAACCCATTAGCAACGAGAACGACTCTGAAACAAATTCAGTATATTTTGTGGATATATCGCGGTCGTACTCACCCTATCGGATCGCCTTCATGAAAATCCCATTGTACCAGTACTGCCTTTATTCAAATATGACCGCTGTCGCCTCAACCTCAAAGAGGAACTTAGGATGCCCCAGGGCTGGCACGGAGATAAGGACACTAGTGGGTAAAGAGTCACCCTCATGGAAGACCAACTTCTTGGCCGCAGTTATAGGGTCGAGGCTGGTCGGGTACTGGTAGTCTTTGACATAGTATCTTAGTTTCGTCAAGATCAGTGGTGATGATTGCGGTGAGACCATGGCATCAATACAGCTCTTGAAGTTCAGGAAATCTTGTTTCACTTGTTCTTCATACTGGTCGGGCAAGGATCCATCAGCGGTCAATCCTATCTGGCCAGCTATCTCAATCGTTTTATGATTCCTTCGACATAAACGATGTGTGAGTAGCCGCTAGGCTTGTACAATGAAGAGGGAGAGATGTATTTGACGGTGCTAGTCATGATGACAACGAGGGAGAATGTGCTGAACTTCAGGTTTCTTTATGCAAAGACAAGGACAAAGGCAGCTGTGTGGATTTATACTTGGGAATTACGAAGATCTAGTTTAAATTATGTTGGTGTACAATGTTGAACCGAAGAGCGTAAGGCATTGTACCGCGAGACTTGTAGACCCAAAACGCAACAACTGAAGTCAAGCTTAGGATTCTTGACTTCATGGAAAACACACATGATTGGTTGGCATAACATACATAGAATCCGCCTTATCTATCTTATCTAGGCGCCAGTTGTGGGGTTTTATCAGTCGCGAACGTCGTAATCCTACTTGAACCACTTCCTTCCTGCTTATCCAAACATGAGCTGCGGACAATACGAGCTCTCAGCGCCGTCCGATGATCAAGGAAATTGCCATTCATAGAATCTCATTTGAATTAGCTTATCTAAGCGCCGTCTGAGCGCCCTATCTTGTTGTGTGTGCGGAGTACAGATCGGAAACTCGGATTGAAGGTTTAATCATGCAATATGGCTTCTCCATTGGAAACCAGGCACATTCGCACGTGTTATAAAGACTCAGGAGTCGGACATGTCAAGCTAGCCAACTGGTCCCAAAGCTCTTCGTGTTTCCATGCAATATCTAACGCTCTCGAGACGCTTATACCCAAAATATCAGAGACAGTGATTTAACAATGTCTTCTCAAAAGAACAACGCCATGCCCAACTTCCAAGGGGGGCTATTGGCGAAAAATGGAGAACCAAACTACGACCTGGCTGTGAGTCTTTCCTTGTCTCTGCCGGGCCCTAACGACTGCTACGAATTTTGGCCTAAGGATGGGGAAGGTCAGCTAACGTCCCGTATCAGTGCGGACTTTTATCAACGATCTAGCCCGATCGGACTCTACTGAAAGGCACTCCTAAGTATCATCGCGCAAGATATGCGTACTAGACAAAGGCACAAGTTGAAGCCACTTCCGCTTGTATTTTCCAGCCAAAAACTGCAGCAGATGTCTCACTGGCCCTGGTTGTCCTACAGACTACCAGATGTCCATTTGCTATAAAAAGCGGGGGTCATGGAAAATTTCACAGAGAGTCGTCCATCTCTGATGGTGTAACCATAGATCTTGCGAAGATCAATCATATCACCATGAACAAGGATCGGAGGGTCGGCCCAGGGAACCGCTGGTTTGATGTTTACTCTGCCTTGGAGCCTCTCGGTCTGACGGTTGTTGGAGGGCGAGCCGCAACTGTTGGAGTTGGTGGATTCCTCCTCGGTGGTGAGGCCTCCTTTTGTATATTTCTGATTGCAAGAATACCTACGCTCACGCAGGAGGTATTTCTTTCTATTCTAATGTTTACGGATGGGCTCTCGATAACATCCAATTATATGAGGTGGTGCTTGCGAATGGTACAATCATCACGGCTAGTCCACCGTCATACCCCGATATATATAAAGCCCTGCACGGCGGTGGAGGGAATTTTGGTATCGTGACATCGTTTACACTCGATGTTTACCCGTACACAGGAATGTGGGGGGGACATAAGGTCTGGGAGTTCTCCCACCAGGAGGCTGTTATGGAAGCATTCCTACACACAGTGCCGCTGCCCACCAGAATCCCAAAGCATTCTTCATTCTTGCTCTCGTCCAGTACGAAAAGCAATGGTTATTGACTGGCTGGCTGTCATGCTATGATGCGGTTGCAGAGGCGCCCATCTTCCATAGCATACTGGCAATTCCTGCTGTTGCTGATCGGACGAAACTGCAGCATCAGACAGAGGTGACACAGGCCATGGCAAGCGGATATCCACACCATGTCGAGAATACTCTGTGGGTTGCATGTACCCAGGTTGATGTTCGCATACTCCGCTTTTGGATAGACACCTGGGTCGCCAAAATGGAAGAACTCCATGATGTACAGGGGCTCAAGCCTCAAGTGGCGATTCAATATATCACCTCCAATGTTATCGACCGCATGAGACGCAATGGCGGAAATGTTCTAGGCCTCGACAGCAAGGGACCTTTTCTGATGTTCAACGCCGAGCCCCTATGGAGCAAGTCAGAGGACAGTCCTCGAGTGTTCAAGGTACTGAAAGAGATCTTCGAGACAACAGAGGCAGAGGCGAAACGTCTCGGACTGGAACGTAGCTATATCTACCTGAACCACGCCAGTCAATATCAGGACGCGTTCGGATCTTTTGATGACGACACAAAAGCTTTCTTAAAGGAGGTATCTCGGAAGTACGATTGTAACGATGTCTTCCAAAAGCTTCGAGGTGCTGGATTCAAACTGGATGGTGCTCCTGAGGCTTCTGGCAGTTCGTTGGGCGGTGCGCTGCATAGCAGACTTTGAAATATTCGTTGCCTTTCCATAACATTTTTGTAGCAAGTTATTACCTTCATATAACTTGCTCCTCTTGGTTCATTTCCTTTTCGGTTGATCACTGTAATTCTGGAATAAAATCAAACTATTTTGTCCCCGATGGCCAGCTGCCCCTTGTGCGTGACGGATCAAGGAGGCTTTTCTTTTCTAGAGAGACTATGGTATATCCGTGCACACCCAGGCGCTTAGATTACTTATTTATTTGTCTGTGAGAAACCAGCCGCTCCCCAATTCACAATCCGGGTTTTTCCAAAGGACCCTGTAGTCTTACAAGCAGGAAAACAGGTTTTATTCAGCACAATATAAAATGACAGGACCTCGGACATAATGCACCAGGACTGGTGTAACATGACAAATTCATCGTGTCAGATCTACTTATCTGTCCACATAGACTCCTGACATCCGTCTCCAATGATTGCAGATCACACTGTACTGAGCCCAATCAGCGCGTGAAGCTCATTCATCTTGAAGGAATATCGTGGATTATCCAGCATCTACGCCCTGGATGCCATAGCGACAACCGCCTTGTTGAAAACATCGCCCAGGACAAGACGCACCTCGCCCAGGAGGATCAAGCCAAAGACCGTTCCCAGAGCGGTATTAATCAGCAGAGACTTGCCAATAACCTTCAAGTACCGGATGCGCGAAGACCAGTCGAAGCTGTTCCAGGCATCGAGGATGCCGACACGGCCACCACCCAGGATCTCCGGAGTGACCTTACCACCAAAGGTACGGTCAAACGGTACAATCGTCTCATCCTCCTCAGGCAGCATAGAAGCAGCAATCCGTGTGAAAACCATGGTCACAGGTTGCTCAATCAGGATTGCCACTGCCAAGCTGGCCATCAACACCCCCATCGCACCAACTATAGCTTTGACAAGAGGGAGTTCATCTGATATCCAGAGCCTGTTCGATCCAGTGGTTGGTCGGAGCACCTTGAAGCAACGGCCCAGGGCCAACGGCAGGTAGAAGGAGGCCTGGTCCACGAGGCTGCGCAAGGCGGCCACAGGAGCGATCTTTCTCCAGCTACTACGGCTAGGGATCCGTTGATACCAGCGCTTGGTGGACGGCTCCGAAATCACAATATGGATCCATGCGACTTCCATGTTAGCCAGGACAGTCTGTACGATAATCTGGGCAATGGAACGACCGAGGTAGGAGAGACCGAAAGGGGCGGAGAGGATCGAGATTAGGATGCTGCTGGCCGTGGCCCAGGCCAAGAACATGCTCAGTCCGCGGAAGATCGACCAACGGCCGGCGCGGGCGCGGAGATAGCGAATGGTTGTGCGCAGCTTACTGGTGATGGGACGAGGAGCAGGGAGAGACTGTTCGGCATCGCCGGCAGGCTTAGGGGCATCACGATCGGTGTCAATCTGAACGTAGATGTCGGGATTAGGATCCTCAACGGCCGCCAGAGTCGGAATGATCATTCCAAAGGTGTAGTTGGTCTGGAATCACTCGGAGATTAGCATTGTTCGACGACGCTCTTATCTTATGGGGATGTTTCTGGGGCTTACGGTGAACAGCAAGGCCGCAAAGATGAGACCTGTAATGATGAACAGCGCCCATCCCCATCCTGGCACTTCGACCTCAATACGGTTGTCCGGTCCCTGAGAGAACTTGACTGAGGCGGCCTGCATACCCCGCCGGGCGAGGTGTGATGTCCAGGCTGTCATTGTTACAGTTACTGCTTCTGTTTCGCAATCAATGCGAAGAAAGGACCAGCAAGTGATGAGATCTAGATAATGTGGTAGGAAAAGGGAAGAAAAACAATAAAGAGACAGAAAGTTTGATGGAAGAAGAGTTATGGGTGAAGCACAGTATTAGTAGTGTACAAACAAAGAGTAGCTAGCGTAGGCAGCAGATCGGTCGGGGCTGAGCAGAACTCGCCGAGCATCCCGTTAGTGTTGTGAATTTCACTCCTCCACCATCCAGCCTGAGATCTTGAGGCCCAACCAGAGCAATCTGGCCCCCAAAGAAATGCAAATCCTTACCCAGTTGAACTCACAAAGCAATACTTATGCTTTTCTACGTCATGAAGTCCTAAGAACAGACAGATTTTGATGGGACTCCTGATCAATGAACATAAATTAAGTTTTGGACGCGCCTCCAGTACTCTATTTTAAGGCACGGAGGTCGGCATCGCACCCCCATTAACGCCATCTCAAGGGAGCGAGTCAGCGATCATGGAGGACAAGGCTTGTTGTTGGTAGCGATTCAGTACCTTTTCCTTCTTTCTTTTTTTAGGAATAATTGCTTTTTCTGTTGGCATATGAGAAACAGTCATGGGTAATCATCCTCACCAATGTATGAGCCTATAAACAGTTTACAGTTTATGGTAGCACATAGCCGCCGTCTATAATAACATCACTCCCAGTCATATAAGTGGAAGCATCACTTGCAAGGTACAGATAGAGTCCTTTGATCTCCTTAACGTGGCCCTGCCTTCCTAATGCCGCCATACGGTACGCCTCGTTGATGGCACGGGGACCGGCACCCATCTTGGTGTCAAAAAACCCCGGCGAGGCAATATTTACTCGGGCAAATTCCCTCCATTCTCGAGCAAGAGACTTCCCGAAGTGCGCAACGAAAGCCTTGCTGGCATTGTAGACAGGTTGATCAACGGGAACATTCACAATGTGGCCGCTCATACTCCAAGTAATGATAAGATTCCCGATGCCCTGCCGGTGAAATACCTCGCCAACATATTTAGAACAAAAGAGCACGCCATCGACTATATGCAACTTTCAGCAAATGCGGGGCCATGCGGGCAGGACGAAGGATCCTTACCGTTCACGGACATCTGTTTCCTATACTCTTCAAGTGCCTGCTCTAGGATAGGCTTCGAGATGGCCATTCCTATCTTAGAGATTAGCCGCTCTAAGTTGCTTGCTTGGCCTTATCCAATTCCCTACCAGCATTTGCAATGAGGACATCAATCTTTCCAAAGTCATTGACAACATCCGCAATGGCTTTTTGGACTTTTTCCTGATCAGACACTTTTGAAGATATCACATTAGTATTGAACACATTCATAACAAAGCACGAATCACATTAAAACACTTTGATAAACTCACCGTCGACCTGGTATGAAGCAGTCTTGACTCGTGAACTTTGGCCAAGCTTTGGGCTTTTTCAACAGCAGCGTTATTGCTACAACGGCCATCGTTAGAAGCCATTTGACAAATAGAACAGAGATAACTCACGAGTTATACCACATGGCAGGGTCGGCATTAGCCTCGGTCATTGCCTCAGCTACTGCATACCCAATACCATCTGCAGCCCCTGTAATAACGACTACCTTTCCCCTCATAGAAAGCTGCTCCAGGACATTTACTGGAGTATTTGGAAAGGGGCGAGGGAACCCCTCTCTCACAATTGCACAATCTTTTTCACTCATAGACATTTTGGATCAAGATGATAATTAAAGTCCAAGAGCATGTGAATAGGGGAGCTATAAGGCAAGTATTTAGATGTATATGGACAACAGAAAAGTTGGCTTTCAATTCCTTCTTTCCAAACAATTGCTCCAAGATGTATTTGGTAGATACACTCACAAAAAATCATCCACACGTTCAGCTTCGCGCTCACTTTATATGACTCGCCTGCACAGGCTGTGCTACGAATGGGGTGAGGTTCTACCGTGTCGGAGGACAGTAGACCGATGTGAACATCCTGGTGCAAGACGAGAGTTAAACGTTAAACGATCCAAGAATGGGTCCGAATTTCACGGTATTATATATATCTTCGATACATGATGCTGAAGTCATATTCGAAACTATTACTCCCTGCTTATGCTTGGGCAACATAAGGTGGAAACATTCTTATAGATTGGCGTTGGAAGACCGCGTAAAGCACATGTTGTTTCTATTGTCGTTAAATCATCAGTATTGCGCATGGATAAATGAAGACTATTTCCAAATAAATTAAAAATACTACATATCGTCCTTATTATCAACTACACTTCAGTATATCTGTGACTCGGGTGTATATTATCGGCAGTGTAGTAGAATTGCCTATGCGAGTCGATATTGGGCACGGTCGACGGTCAACCGAGATCCGATACTTGTTCAGGTTCACTGTGAACAATCAATCAACCATGGTCAATCAGTGCCGGCACACCCTTCATAATAATGGAAAAGAAAATGGTTAACCTTAAGACTATAGTTGAGGCCAATCCTGTCCCAAAGCAACCTGTGGCGCTATCAGGACTTATAATCAGGCAAAAAGTAAACTTCTGAGCACCAGCGATCCCAATCCAAATGCTCCAGGAATTATTGTGTACAAAGATGGAATCAGTCTATGACAGCCTTGTCTCTCGAGCACTTAATCTGCACCAGGCCCATCAGAAGGGAATCTACATCCAAGAGAGTAAGCATTGCACTCAGTGGTCCTCCAGGGTCAGACAAGTCCGCCATTGCGGCCACTGTCGTGAAACGCCTCAATTCTCTCTGCACGAAGCCTTTCGCCATCACTGTCCTGATGGATGGCTTTCACTATCCAAAGAAGTCTGGGATATCCTCCCGAATCGCACAGAGGCATACGCGCGTCGTGGTGCACATTGGACTTCTGACGCAGAGGGCGCGGTACAACTGGTCAATGCTCTCCATGAGAGCAAGACGAGTTTAAAAGAGACTATTTATGCGCCCCAATTCGACCATTCGGTGGGTGGTCCTATTGAAGGTGCCCTTGTATATCCCCGGAAATATCTCTCGTCATTCTCGAGGGAAATTACTTGGCCTACAATGTGGCCCTGTGGTCCGAGATTTGCAATTATGTGGACGACATCTGGTTTGTGGATGTCGATCCGGAGATGGCAAGGCGCCGCATTGCAAAAATACACATTGAAAGTGGTATTGAGAAGACCTGGGAGGATGCTGTGAGGCGGGTTGAGAACAACGACTTGCCTAATGGGGTCGAAATAAGGGCACATTTGATTAAACCAAACGTGATTTTCCAGAGTATAGATGAAGCGTAGACTATAATGGAGCCTATTCGAAATCCTAATTTATCTATGAGAAGGAAGATTGGTATGGGCGATGTAAAAGGCATTGTGGGCAAAGCATTGGTATCAAAATTTTGAGAACCTTTTAAGGCTTTCAGCGATGGTCGTAACAAACTATGGATATGAATAAAAACGGCCTGGTTTTCATTATGCCTAGGTAGGCTCCAGACTTGGATCTGCCAACATCGATCAGCCATCGACATTATTCGCAGTTAGTAAATTTGCTGGAACGTAGTCGAACGATCCAATTTCATCTGTAATTGGGAACCCTTGAAGACCTTCGAAGATGTTCTCGTGCCATGAGATATCGTCAAGAAACATCTGAAGTGAGAGATCGATGGTAAGAGCTGCTGAATGTACGCCTGTGTTTTCTTGTGTCTGTGTCTGTTGAGGTTCGCAATTCACTTTGGATTCCCTTACTGGAGTGGATAGAGGCTGCGACTGCTGAGACCGATCCCTAATTCTGTCAAGCACCTCGAGGCATCATGCTGCGGATTTATTGCTTCTACTCAGATATGACAGGCAGTGGCCTGCTCTTGACATAGAAAACAGCCATAGCTCCTCATTGACCGCGCCTAGACGAGCAATCATTGGTTGACATGGTCGAAGATGATGAAACGTGAGGACGATAGTGGCCTGGAAGAGGAAGTACGTTGCATACCAGCTCAGTCCAATGTGAAGAAGATCAGGATAATCGAGGCAGAAGGCTGTGTTGTCCTGGATAGTTTCGACTGCGGCGTAGTGGCACATGCTCTGTGCTTCCTGCTTGTCTGACGATAGCTTGTATAGACGTTGGTTACCCCACCATAGCATCATTCGCAAATTTTGCTCCTTCCACCCAACTATTGCACGTGGTCCACGAAACCAGCTTGGAATGTCTTGGGCTGTGTGATAGATAGGCAAGGATAGCCTCCAGGCTTTGAGCTGATGATCCAGCGAACGTGAAATCCTCAAGTCGAGGTCTTTGTTCGAGGCGGAAATCACGTCCGTGTAGACCATATTGCCAATAGATGCCAACCGCGCCTGTGCAATGATAACTGAGTAGGTGGTGGGCCTTGCTATAGGTGTAGGGAGCACGGATGGAGAAACCAACGAAGCTTCGCTCCATTCAAGGCTGCTCGGAGAAGTAGGGCTTTCCTTATCGGGATCCACACTTTCCAGCCTTCAAGGGCGAGTTGATTGTCCCTTTACTGGCCACTGAGACTGTCTTCAATGCTTCTGCGATGTCGACATCTGGGTTTAGTTTATGGAGAAGTGCCATCAAACTAGCACAACGACGTTCCATCTCATCGAGGTTTCTATCTATTTTAACAAAGAAAGTCAACTAATATAGAAATCGGTACTTACTTTCGAGTGAGCGGTGTACGTCATGGAGGGGGGCCAAAAATGCAGGCCTTCTCTGCTCGAGAGCAACACAAACATGGTGCAGTTCCAGAACACTTCATTGTTCGTGAGTATACAGTGATAGACGGTATGCCAAAGAGGATACAGCAACTCACCTTGGTTTTACGTCTCTGATGTATGTATGGTTATTATTAGCAAGAAGTTATCATGTCCTTAGATTCATTTTTCTTACACGGCACTCTGTACACTATCAATTATTAGGGCTGGTTGGTTTACCGCATAGAATAGGTACGTACTGCCCGGAGTTCAGATGGCTCTGATATTATCTTTGAGGATTTTGGCATTTATATTAAATATCTTGCTTGGTTGTGAAATAGAAAATAATTCAAAATGTTCAAAATCCCAGTATGACGACGCGGCGCAGAGTTGATCCGCAACACATTCAGACAGAAGACGATCGTTGTCTC
Organism: Paecilomyces niveus; assembly: GCA_003116535.1. Taxonomy (NCBI): domain Eukaryota; kingdom Fungi; phylum Ascomycota; class Eurotiomycetes; order Eurotiales; family Thermoascaceae; genus Paecilomyces; species Paecilomyces niveus. The sequence continues at coordinate 115,438 of QEIL01000071.1, forward strand.
GCCACTTGGAATTGTCACCAAGATCACGTGTTAATCCCGTTCAGATAGTTTCAGATTCTTTCTATCAATCTAGTTTAAAGCTAGTTCGTCCAGCATTTTCCCTTGTTCCTATTTTCGCAACAAAAGTATTCCATATAGTGATCTCACTTCCAAGTCTAAAAAAAAGGCTTTTTTCACCTCATATTTATAACTTCAATGATTGATAAGCAACTTTTTGGCACCATGCGTCCGGTATTGCATTAGTCAATTGTTTCTATACAAATCCTCGCTGCACGTATGTCTCGTGGCTTTTTATAGGTTCCAAGATAGCCAATATCCGAACGTAAGTTATGAAGAGTACAATCAATGGCATTGCGAGTTAACTAAGCACTGGGTCATACCTTGTCAAGCAGAGGACTTGGTTGCGGGGTCTATCCCCCATCCTGTATAGTGACGCGGGGGATTTGTTATCAGCATCCGTTATCGGCCCAGAGATATCCGACAGGAATGAGGACATTACTGAGTTCCGGAGTAATGAGAGCAAGTGTTGTCTGATTCTTCGCATTCAATAGCAGTTAATTCTCTAGGCTATTATTACTTTGATTTGATACTTAACTTGTTCATCGTCACCAAATCATTATATGTACTGAACAAGGTTACACCTTACTTTTCGTTTTATTTAGCCTAAATCAATCGTTCTTCAGTTGAACCAGCTCTTATCTTGCGTCGAGATCCTATGACCAGAAATGCATCTTTGAAAATTGCCAAGTCTGATCGTTACATCAGCGCCTTAAGAGCTTCCCCTCTCTACCGCGTACTACATAAATAATATGTGACTGCTAACCGATGATTAGACCACGTTCAATCTCTCCATCCGTTAGATGGGTGCTATTAAATCAAGAAGCACTCTCCTTTATAATTCAATATAGGTTATACGATATCAAATCTCATACTTAAGGTGACCGAAGACGTCTTTTGCTGGATCCAAGAGCACCCAAAAAAAGAAAAATAACTCAGAGCGACAAGAAGCCCCGCCGCCGATCATGGGCCCCAACGCTGAAAACCCATCATGTCTTCTCTATGGGCCATTAGATGCTCGGTTTGAGAACCGGCCCGTTCCTGTTCTTGAGAATCCGTACGATGTCATCGTTCGCATCGCCTACACCGGGGTTTGTGGGAGTGATGTAAGTATCCTAGAACACTACAGCTATTAACCAGAACGGTGGCACGATGCGAGCGTAATCAGCGTCATTGATGATGATACTAATTCTATTCTTATCACTTAATCAAGGTTCATTTTTGGCTACATGGGGGAATTCGCACGCACGTTTCTGAATCCCAGCCGCTAACCATGGGCCATGAAGCATCCGGCATTATACATGCCGTGGGCTCTGCCGTCGACTCTCTCGTCCCAGGCGATAAGGTTGCTATTGAACCGGGCTACCCATGTCGCCGTTGTGAACACTGCAAATTCGGTCGCTACAACCTCTGTCCGGACATGAAATTTGCAGCTAGTCCTCCGAAGGTGCATGGAACGTTAACGAAGTATTTTATGCTGCCCGCCGACTTTTGTTACAAGCTGCCTGAAAACATTGGTTTGACTGAAGCTGTCCTCATGGAGCCATTGGCCGTGGCCATTCATGCAGTTCGGCTGGCAGATGTGAGACCAGGGAATCGCGTTATTGTATTCGGTGCTGGAACCGTTGGGTTATTCTGTGCGGCCGTGGCTCGGGAATTTGGTGCAGCTACAGTGGTCTCAGTGGATATTCTAGAGCACAGGTTGTCTTTTGCACAAAAATTTATTGGTGGATCTGTGGGGAGAACGGCCAAGACGGATCAATCCCTTCGCCCAGAGGAGAACGCGAAACGGCTGGTGGAGACCCAGCAGTTGGGCGAGGGTACGGACATTGCAATTGACGCATCTGGAGCAGAAGTATCAGTGCAGACTGCCATCATCTCGCTGCGAATGGGAGGAACATATGTCCAAGCCGGCATGGGAAAACGCACCATTGCATTCCCCATCTCAGAACTGTGCGAAAAGGAGATCACCGCCAAGGGCTGCTTTCGATATGGGGCTGGAGACTTTGATCTCGGGATCCATCTGGTGGGTCAAGGGAAGATACCATTGTCAGGATTGATCACCAAAATTTTCCCGTTTGAGTCGGCCACTGAGGCATGGGAAACGGCCCGGCGGGGAGAGGGAACGAAGACCTTGATCGAAGGACCCAAGCCATAGATACCAAAGAGATTGAATGAATTAGTTATCCACCTAGTTTCAGCCGCGTCTTCAATCAATGAGGTCTTATCTGGGGTAGAATAGATGACATTCCCGAGAATCGTCCGCACTCTGGGGAAAGGAAAGGAAGCGTGGCGACCGACGTCAGCAGCCGTTCACCCGGAGGGGTTGAAGTAATTCATCGTCCGTGGTTGGTTTGCCCCAGAGACGATCGGTGGATGAACCCCAGAAAAAACGACGCCTGTTCAGTTCGCCAGGGACGGTTCCTTTCCCTTCGACCTTCTTGGCGCGTTCGCCCGACACGAGCTCAGCTCGCTTTCCCACGTTTCTCCAGAGCCGAGCCGAGGTTCGTCGATATAACAGCTGGGGTAACCGGCCGACCTCGCTTTCGGTCGGCATCCCTCTCGTCGGTCTCTGTCTTATCTATCAATCTCCAAGGCCCAGACCTCCAATTGTTTTTCTCCGTCCCTGTCGTTCGCGTCGTCTGGTATCTGCTTCTTTCTGCGCTGCTTTCTGAGCTTCGTACCCTTCCCTTTGCTCTTTGCTTCTACTACGTCCTCACCCCGCAGCGATCATGTCCTCAACCGCTCCCACAAACCCACAGGAGGTGAAGGACGAAATCATGGCGACAGAGCCCAAGCCGGTCAACCAGACGCTGGCGCAGATTCGTTCCTTCATCGCAGGAGGTGTTGGAGGAGTCTGTGCCGTCGTGGTCGGTCATCCTTTCGATCTGGTCAAGGTGCGGATGCAGACTGCAGAGAAAGGAGTCTACACGGGTGCCATGGATGTCGTGAGGAAGACAATTGCCCGAGAAGGCCTGGCAAGGGTATGGATTCTCCCAAAGCTTGTTCCAAAAGTCTCTGTTAACAACAGCATCATAGGGACTTTATGCCGGTGTTTCCGCCCCGCTGGTTGGTATCACGCCAATGTGTAAGTTGTCTTTCCCTTTGTAGCTCACCAGACATGCCTTGCTGACCATTATTTGTAGTTGCGGTCAGCTTCTGGGTAGGTCAATTTGCTGCGGCTCCTCCGCTACAAGCGGTTGCTAATCGGACATAGGGTTATGACTTGGGCAAGACGATCGTCAGCAACCTTTCTGAGGTTCCTGTCAAGAACGGCACCCCACAGTACTCGATTGGCCAGATTTCGGCAGCAGGTTTTTTCTCTGCAATCCCAATGACCCTGATTACGGCACCTTTCGAGCGAGTCAAGGTCCTCCTTCAGATCCAGGGTCAAAATCCGGGCCAGAAGCCGAAGTACTCTGGAGGTCTGGACGTGGTGCGACAGCTGTACAAGGAAGGTGGAATTCGCAGTGTTTTCCGCGGCAGTGCAATGACGCTCGCCCGTGATGGTCCTGGCTCTGCTGCGTACTTTGCCGCCTACGAATACATCAAGCGCGAACTCACTCCCAAGGATGCGGAGGGCAATGTCACGGGTGAACTCTCTCTCACCGCCGTGTTGACTGCTGGTGGTGCCGCTGGTGTAGCCATGTGGATTCCTGTCTTCCCAGTCGACACCATCAAGTCTCGGATGCAGAGTGCAGAGGGCCGACCGACGATCGGAGGCACCATCCGGGGCATCTACGGTAACGGTGGTTTTAAGGCATTCTTCCCCGGATTCGGGCCAGCTCTTGCTCGAGCAGTCCCTGCGAACGCTGCCACATTGTGAGTTTTCTCTTGCCGATGATTCTGAGACTCAAGCTAACTGTCAACAGTTTGGGAGTCGAATTAGCGCACAAGTTCATGAACAAATTTTTTGATTAACTAGCGATTGGAGCATGACCGAAAAAAGCATAGCGAATGTTTTTGAAGACCCGATTCTGTTGGTTGATTCTGCGTCCAGCGTCTGTTGGGCTCTTCTATTCACGGTCTGGATGTTGTGGATTATACCCCGCTGTGGATATGGCAGCGAACTACCGGCCATTACTTCTTGCAGTATATATTGATTGGTGATTTCTTATCGTATCTTTCTTCGTGGCTAGTATATCTTGCCCTCTGGACTATTAGACAGGATCTAGGTGAATTAGATTTCATGCCTTGAGGCAAGCTCAGTATATATTGTGCATACGAGTAAATCTTTGGTCCATATCTTCAACAAGTCATGGACTTATTGAATATCATCAGACTTCACTACGCTCGATAAAAATCTGTCAGCGCCTATCTGCTACAGAGAAGGCAAGTTACGGAACCTTTCATCCATCCGAAAGATCCGATCAGTAGGTCTTACAACATGCATCTTCGTTGATTAAGAGGAATATGAAAGAAGGTGATTTAAGTTTGTAATACTATTTCTCGAGAAGGCGCCCTATGAGCTCCGACCTACCCGGGCAATGTCCTCAATCTCAAAAGCCTCTACAGAGGATTGGCTCACCCCGGCACGTGCACCGCGCTTAGCTGAACCATACTATATCCTGGTTCCCCCTGGCACTCTACCAGGATCATACGGTAGAAGGAATAGATAGGATAGGTCTAAACGACTTTAAGATTCTGTGGGGTTCCTTGGAAGACCAGGTGGTCACCTCACCTCCTCTCTGGATCGCATCCACATAACATACTGACAAGGTTGCCAGGGGGAACAAGTACTGTAGGTTAGCAGCCTATATTTAGGATCTGGTGGTCGAAACTACGTATCCTCATTATTGGAGAAGAGAAGAATGTCCAGCAAGGGAATAATTCGGGAATCTAATACCGTGATTCATCACGTGATAGGTCAGCATATGCCTTTGGGGCCTTACACTAAACATAGGTCTTTTAAGGCCCTCTATAGGCAGCCATAATAGTTCTTTAATAATTAATAAAAGAAATAGTTTTAATTATATTTAAATTACAATAAATAATAATTTAAATTTATAAAGTAAAAATTAAAATAAAAAACTTTTTTTAATTGAATTAAATAAAATATTTAATTTAAATTTAATAAATTTATATTTATTATTATTTTTTTATTTAATTATATATTTCTCAATTATAAAATTGAAAGTTTACATACTATTCATTATAAAGGGGTCATTGTCACGGCCCTAGCTCAAACCTCCAAGAAGGTCAGATTCGCAGGCATTTCCCATCAGACAAAGGCTAGAGACTAGACCTATATTGGAAGGCGGTTTGAATGGCAGAATGCTCAAAGGGGAT
>QEIL01000072.1:0-140817 GCA_003116535.1 Paecilomyces niveus
CTAGATGATGGCTGTGTGCTAGATAGCTGTGTGCTACAATATCATCTAGCTCGTCCCTATTAGGCAACAGCATGTGTAGCTATCAAATAGCTCGCTGCGCTCCTATTTCCCTTGATCGCTTCAATTATAAAGGGACATTTCCGAACCACCTAGATAATAGTACCCTTTAGATAATATTACCAACACTCCCACCTCTTTTATAGAACCTATCCGCTCCTCTTTAACGCAAATCTATAGGCCTTGTATAGATGTTCAAATACTATATTGAATTGTATTGCAACGTGTACAAGGGTGACCCTTAGTATAAAGCGATCTGGTTAAAATCCGTGACATTTCATCTTAGTTCACCAGGGCGTTTCAGTTCTTTTATTAGGTACTAACGTATTATGAAGTAGCCCCCTAATTGGAAGGTAAATGGAGATCAAAAGTAATATTAGTATAGTCAACTCGCCCGAGTTAATATCTCTGTGAATAGAATTATTATGCCAGTCTAGAAATCGAATCTAAAGTGTCCCGTAGTTCAGGACGGCGCACCCAGTGTAGTTTCTACCCAACCACTACACCACCTGGGGTGTCCCAGCAATAAATGAGAAGGACACAAAGTGATTCAGAAAAAGAGATGGGGTGACGGGTAGGAAAATAGTCTTGTACTATTCTTTCCTGTGGCTCTAGTGAGCTATATACGCAAAAAGGGGTCAGAGAGCTAACTAGAATCATCTATAGTGAAGCAATACTTATTTTCACTAGTTCGTTCCACTGCCATCGTTTCCTTCAGAAACACAGAAACACAAGACAACTGCAATCTAACAGGTTATGGAGCACTCCCAATGAAATAATAATCTCATCTACGGAAGTATACAGCACCGGCAAATGAAAAACTACTCTAGGGCGTGGGTACTAGCGCGGCCTCTCGCAAATGCCCCTCTTACAACTAGCCTGACAGATTTACATAGCGACTATACCCTGCGCATTCTTCACAGCACCCGAAGCACCAAGTCCAAAGTTCTGTACAACCTTAGCATTTCCCTGTCCTCCAGACACGTCCATGACCACTACGCTCACCTCCGAAGTTCCGTTTCCGGGGAATAGAGCGTAAACGAAATTGCCTGCTGCCGCAAGGTCAATGAATCCCGGTTTAGGGTTGACAGATGATGTATCGTGTTCTTTAATAATCTTCCCATCAGTGAGACTCATTTCAACGATATGGTTCACTTGAACATCGGTTACGAAAGCGCTCTTCGATGCTTGGGAGATCGTGGTCCAGCAGGTAGCTTTCTGGCCGCCAATGGCCTTTTTGGAGGCTAGAGATAACTGGTCGGTCTCCTTATTGAGGGAGAGGACGGTGGCACCGAATGATGTGTCTGTCACAAAGCAGTTCTCAGTGTCGGGGATCTGTTTGGTGCCGAAGAGTACGGCTGTGCCCGAGGGCGAACTGCGAGTATCGGCCATGGACAGACTGGCCAGGCTACAATGAGAGGCAGCGTCCACAGGAAAAGTTGAAACAAATCCAGTATTGTTGACAGTTGGATCTCCCTTAACCATTGCCAGGAGACGTGATTCGTCATCTGAAAACAAAACTTGGGAAACAGTATTCGTAGGTCCAACTGGAGACGTACTATGTCCGAGGTCGAATGGACGCAGTCCATCCATCTTGCTCAGTCCCTGGAGAGAGAATGATGAACAGGGGACTCCCGCCTTCGGTCCTGTTGCTCCAACGCAAACCAATTTATTCTTCATCGAAGCAGCAACCGTGTTTGGAAATTCACCGGAAAGGGCGACGGGTTCGCCGACCATCGTGAGCTTCGTGGGATCGTGCGGAGATATGGATAGCATGCTGAGAGTATTGGATCCGGCATTGACGGCAAAGAGGTACTATCAAGGCAATGTATTCATTAGTCAGTGAAGATTATATATAGTGTTAGTGTTAAAGTGGGTTACCTTTCCAGCAACGCCTAATGCTCCCTGGCTAACCAAAGCGTCAGGGCCAGCAGGCTGATTCGTAGTTCCAACAATGGCATTGGATCCTTGTCCACATGTTGAAGTAACAGAACCGCCGGATAGGGTACCATCATCACCGATCGGCACTGCAGCGACTGCATTCTCTGCATTGTTCGTGATGAAGTAGATTTCCTTGCCGGTCGAACATGCCAGCTCTGCAAGCGGCATTGCTCCTACCAACACTGAAAGCAGAAAGCTCGGAAGTAGGACTTTTGGAAGAAACCCAGACATATTGAATGATAAGAGAAAATATATATGTTGTTGTCTAGGAGATACTGAGAGGTGATAGCGGGGAATAGCTATTGCAATGAGAGGATTCTGATTCTAATAGTGATGTCTACAGAGATATTGACATAAGATTATTCTGATCATTTTATATATTTCAGAATCCCCTCATGGGTACAGAAATGTAACACTGAACCTCAACTATGTCAAATCATGGCTCATTATAGTCAAAGCGATTATGGAAACAAAAATTTCCTGATCTGGAAAGGTATCATTTCCAGAACGAACCCAAATTAAAGTTTTGGCGGACCCGGATGGATTGGCAAAATTTAATTGGACCAGCAACCACCCAACTAGTCCGTGCATAATAATCTTCTCAACCCGAAAAAGAACTAGAGTTTCAGACGATAGGTCAACAATCTGGATACAAGAATCATCGGGAAGCCAATTACGCTTTGAGAATGTCAAGGGAAATAGGGCTTTATCCTGAGACTCCGGTTCCTATTATAGTTTTCGCATATGCATGCTAAGTGCTACAGCAAAATCATGCTCCGCCTGTGGTGGTTTTACCTTTATGGGATGTGACCAAGTCCAAACGCATTGAGTATGTTTTCAAATATGGTCTGGTCGATCACGGCACCAAATCTGCTCGGAATTAGCCTTATTTAAAATCGGTTGAGCTGAAGAATATGTGAGAATGGGGAACTCACCCGTAACATTCTATGTGTCTCGACAGTTCTCTCGTCAGCTTACTCAGCACTGTAGCATCAGTCGCCCGGAAAGCTGGAAGATGCCAGACGTGATTCTAAGCTTTTATTGGGGTCACTTCTTCTGCAGGCGGTATGTCTTGCGAAAGCTCAAGAAGCCGATTCAGTACTGCACGGGGCGCTTCCAATACATTGGCTGAGGGTAGACCCGGGCCGTGCGTGCCTGGAGCCTGGAAAAGGAGTAAAGCCGTTGCTGTTAGAGCGTGACCTGTGGGAGCTTCTGGCTCCTCAGGATTCCCTTGAGTGTGGGAAAGGCATGGATCTTCCAGGCTAGAGAATAGTGAGAATCCAGGAGATAGGCACCTTGGGGGCGGCGAAACTCACGTTAAAACAAAGTCCATTCCGACGTCGGTGAGATCCAAATCCGGCATCGAATGTGAAGTATCTTTGGGAGGAGGCGGTGGAGGTGATGTGTCTGAAAATGTGCCCGGATTAATCTGGGAGTGCGGCTTCTGGCTAATTGGCAATGCTTGTCCTTTGCCGACATGGATATGTGGATTGCTACTCCGATGCTGGTCGAGGAAAACCGTGGCGCCAGAGAAGGAACAGTTAAAGTCATCGTCGGTGGGAGGAGTCAGATTCTCATCAATGTTCGAGATATATGGGATTCTTTGCTCCGTGAGAATTCCCTGCAGCCTGATAATCTCCGCATGGAGGGTTTTAGTTTTCTGCAGCAATTGTGCTTCATTCGTCCGTAGTTGGAGCACTTCTTTCTCAAGTGACTTCACGTAGGCATCTTTACGCTCTCGATGGGTGCTTGGGTCGTATAAGTTCAAGATTCTCCCGTATAACAAATAATATTATAGGAAAGACAACATACCGTTGGGCTTTGCGCACCTGTTCCCGCCGCTTCAGTGCTTTCTGACTCTGGTCATCTTCCTGGTCTGCTGCAGGGGTCAACCATTAGTACTTATATACGTCTAATAGTTTCGATAAGATGTGAAAGTAACATGACAAGAACGATGAGAAAATCAGTGCACATAGTAATTAGTTAGACATAGAAATGTGGAACATGCATTGTCCAGGTAGCAACGTGTTGAACATGGGGTGAAACGGGCCCGGAGGGCAACCGTGTAGCTATCCTAATAGAGGCGTAGCGATACAAAACATCTCGATAGAAAAGAAAAGAAGAAAGGAAAGCTCTAGCTACAGCTCCGAGGCAAATCCATATAGTGGTCAAAGGTGGTCCCAGCGTGAGACTAGTATAGAAGCTTGGGGCAATCCTATGCCAAGCGAAGGACCTCTGGACCTGAGCTCGTTGCCGGGCTTTAGCCCGTGACATGGGGTATCTTTGGTAGAGGATATATACCAACCCTTTGACGAGGCCCGTAGCCGGAACGAGAATGTTTTCATGATTTAGCAAGGCGAACCAAGGGTTTATTTTCGTAACTAAAAAAAAAAAAAAAAAAAAAAAAATAAAGATGTCACTTTATCAAGAATAATAATTCAAGGCATAGAGAGACACCGTCTCAGGATATGTAACCTAATGGGTTAGTGCTGGCCCCGCGGACGGTTTCTTCTGTTTTAGCTAGCCTCCAGTAGATCTCGGTCAAAGAGAGATCCTAATTTCACAGCTTTCAGTTCCTGGAGTAGTCTTAGATCTTGGCCCATAATACTCTCTTAACCGTTGGTTTGGTCAGGAAGAAAATAGAGTCTCTTCCATTAAAGTATTAACGATGCTGAATGCTTGATTCACGAACCTCCTAATACGACGCTATCCAATGGTTTTTGATTCATGTATACATTTGCAGTAGTAACTTGAAGCTGTTCTAACAGATTCTGAGTTTATGAGCATCCCCCGCAAGTCTTAACAATGATGTTGCACAATGTAAGATTATACTGCCTTGGACAAGTAAGCACAGTTCGGGAGAGAGCAAAGCAACCACTGGACTAAGTGGGGGAGCATGGATCGCCGATTACCAGTGATTGCAACCGAGGATGGTCTACTTAGTTCATGGAGTTCATGGAGTTGATGTTTTTCAAGTCCTCGTTCTGTATACAGGTGGGACAATGATGAATCGGCAAGTGGGCCTCCACTCACCCGCTGTCGGGACCGGATATCGCATCTCCACCCCCACAATTACTCCAGGTTTTCTACTTCGAGTTCTCTCCACCTGGCTGACATGGTTTAGTTCAAGAATAAACCATTTGATCGAACTATTGGTGACCGAAGCATTCGAGCAAAGAGATTGGGAAAGGTATTTTATACGATAAAACCGGCATTAGGGATCAAAAAGTGACAAAAGCAGTATTTACTATATTCTATACCATCGATATACTACCGTAGGCAAGACAACCAAGAAGATCCGATATTTAGGTGACCCCTGTGCATGCATTGGAATGGAATGCCGAAACGGAATCCTGTATGGTTCGATATTGTGTAACCCTTGCAGTGTCGTCCCGAGTTCAACTCTTAGCAGCAATGCAAAAGGATATAAATTATTTCACAATGGATGTGAGTCTACAGACAATTTCTATGATTCATATCCACAGAAGCACCTATCCATTAAAATTACTTAATAACTCAACATACTAAAACCTTGAAACAATGGCTGGCATCTCCCGAGGACAATTCCTCGACTACATCCGAGCCTTCAACGCCCACGATACCCAGCATCAACACAGCTACTTCCATCCAGAAGTTCAATTGACACTTCCTGATGTCGGCACCTTACACAGCTCGAAGGAGATCATGGACCATTATGATCGTCTGCTCATTCATGCAGAAGAAACTGTCGTTCCGATCACTCTTTTGAGCAACGAGGACAACACGAAACTCTTCTTTGAGATGAATACCTACTTCCGATATACGGCTGATACTGAGAAAGGGATTATGGGTTACAGTGTCAAAGCGGGAGATGTGGTCAAGATGATAGTGTGGGCCCTGTATGAGGTTGAAGATGGAAAGATGAGATATATTACTTGCAACCTCTTCCGTGCCGATGTTCTGGGACAGGTTGATTGCAATTCTCTTATTCGCGAAAGTCAGGGCCAAGCTGATAAGGATCTCGTCATCTGAGTCGATATTAATGGGCTAATTAGATAGCATGACTGAACTTACTACCTGCGGTCCCTTTCTTATTTGAAAGTGTATGACACTTAATGTGACACGCAGTTTGGCCCTAAGCAATTCTTCCTGAATGATAGAGAGCCAGACTTCTGTCGTGAAAATTTAATCCGCTCTGCAGCGAAGCTATTCCCCAAAGCTATAATAATATCAACTTTATTAAAGATAACATTGACGGTTGTAGAAGGTATGTCTTGTTACCCTAAAAATTATCGATATTCTATTGTGCAGATATGCCCCCATCGACTGGAAGCAAAGCCCCAGTGACCCAACTAGCATCATCACTCGCAAGAAAAACGACAGCTCTAGCAATATCCCTGGTTTCCCCGAATCTACCGAGTGGGATCGTTTTGGCAACTGCGTCTTTCGCGTCTTGAAATAGCCCCCCAAGTGCGGCATCAAGCATCGCTGTTTGTGTATCTGGTTGGATTCATATCAGCCAAGATCATCGGTAGTACACATTCTTAAAAAAAAAAAAAAAAAAAAAAAAAAGGGAGAGAAAAATAGTATCTAGCGCGTAACTTACATCCAGGACACACGGCATTGCAATGAACACGATAAGGAGCGCCGTCCGCTGCGACCGATCTCGTTAAAGAAGCAACAGCACCCTTGCTGACGGTGTAGATTGCTGGGGTCACAGAGTGTTAGTATGCACATTTTTCTGCCGTTAGCTGTATGGAAGACTCACGGAGACTTGGCAGGCCAACTAGAGCTGCTATCGATGAAATGTTGACGATCCAGCCCCTATCGCCGTGAGGTAATGGGTCTTGCTTCTTCATCTGACGAAGAGCATATTTGCATCCGAGAAAGGTCCCCTTGATATTGACAGTGAAGTGAGAGTCAAGCATATCCTCTGATGCCTCATCAATCGGTTTGGCAGCACCAGCTTCGCCACAAATTCCTGCATTGTTAACAAAACTGCATAATCGAAACTGGGTTAGACTTCATGAACTGCGCAATCTAATACAATGTAGTCCAAGAAGACCCTTACATATCTAATCTTCCATACTCTTCAACAGCTCTGGCAACAAGGGCCTCGACTTGCTTGGAATTACCGACATCGACTTGGACAAAAATCGCCTTGCCTCCTAGGCTTTTGATCAGTTCATAAGTAGTAGGATCCTTCGGATTTTGCCCCTCAGGCTTGAGATCTGCACAGACAAGTATAGCACCCTCTTGGTGCAGATTAAGACATATCTCGCGACCAATACCTTGAGATGCGCCGGTGACAACTGCAACACGACCAGGAAGGCGGTGCATAAGAGTCGATACGGTAGCAGACATCTTTACTTGGCACCTAGAGATGTAGTCTCGTAAAAGTGTTATTGATGATCGCGAACGCAAAAACACAGCATGAAAGCGCAGACTACTTTCGCCAGAATATCCTTATGAGAACACTAACACGTGCCCCGAGAACTGGCTACACATGCCCGCTTGGAAGCGAATCTTACTATTGGATAAGGGACTGTTTGATACGGGATGCTGACGAGATGGCAAGGGATGTCCTGATGATCTGCCAATTTCTTCCAATTAGAGCAGCTTCTGCACGTCTAGTATTACTAATAGGGTATGTAGAAAGTGGCCCAATCATCGGAAAAGGCGAACTTTCTCGTCTCACATCCATATCAAGCAGCGGGCACTATGCTATTTAGTTTCACTGTCAAGAGAGTGAGGCCGACCTGGAACTAATAGATGTTGTGTACCTGTCGCCATTGAAGAGAGTGGACCGTTGGCGGTGAGAACGGTAGGATCATCTGGTTATCCCAGCTCTGACCAATGCTTAATCAGTCTCAGGATAATCAAATCAGAATTCCCTATTAGACAACCGTACTTGGTATCTCTAAACTCAGTGCTCGGAAGATGACGTCTAGAGAACGTTAATGTCATGATCATTTTGAAGATGCAAACAATGCAAACTCCTGCCTACGCGTCTCCCCATTCTTCAGTGGGGAACCCCGCGCCCGTCGATGACGGCGTTGACCATTTTACTTTCTATCAGCACTGTCACAGCAGTATCTGAGGAATTATCTTTTTAGGAGGATCGTCACATTTGTTAATCTTATCGCTGAATTTAAATTGCTAACAATATCGTCGCTGAACGTCTGAAACATCGCCCATCATGAGTCAAGATGCCCCTCTTCCGGAGGGTGTCTATTCCCTTCTCGATACAGATCTGTATAAATTGACCATGCAGTGTGCGGTGTTGAAGTATTTTCCTGATACACGTAAGTTTCAGGGTCGATATGAGGATACAAATTGTGAATCACTTTCATATTAATCCATCGTCTGGAACAGCTGTAACGTATGAATACACGAATCGTACCCCGCAGATGAAGCTCACACGAGCAGCATACAACTGGTTGCAGGAACAGATTAGCAGTAAGTGGGCGCGGAAAGCCATCTTCAAAGATGTGTGCACTACTAATCTATGCCTAAAATGTTCCAGAGCTGGGTAATATCCGACTTACTCCTGACGAGCTGCAGTTCCTGAAGGAGCGCTGTCCCTACCTCAATGACGCCTACCTTCGATACCTGACACAGTTCCGATTCAAGCCAGCAGAACAAATCGACATCAACTTCACTCCTATCGATGACACGGGCAAGGATACAGACCAGGGAGACCTCGAGTATGAGATCAAGGGTCTATGGGTGGAGACGATCCTGTACGAGATCCCCATGCTGGCTCTGACCAGTGAAGCATACTTCATCTTCTGTGATAAGGACTGGGACTACGGCAACCAGAAAGAGAAGGCGTATCGCAAGGGATGTGAGCTATTAGAGAATGGTTGTATCTTCTCTGAATTCGGATCGCGGCGCAGAAGGGACTATCATACGCAGGACCTGGTCATGGCGGGTTTGTGCGCTGCCGCAGAAGAGGGAAAGAAAGCTGGATGGAAGGGGGCCCTTTCGGGTACCAGCAATGTTCACTTTGCGATGAAACACGGCGTGAATCCTGTGGGTACTGTAGCCCATGAGTGGTACATGGCTATTGCGGCTATCACGAACGACTATGAGAATGCCAATGAACTAGGCTTGAGATACTGGCTGGGATGTTTCGGCGAGGGTGTATGCGTTGAAAGACTTTTTGATGGGGATACATCGACACTAACAACTTCTAGGTCCTTTCTATCGCCTTGACCGACACATTCGGTACGCCGGCTTTCCTGGATGCTTTCCGCAAAACTGTTCCCGACTACACCACCGCTGGAGTTGGCGCTGTCACTACGATCGCTGCAGGTGCCTCGACCACCCAGGAAACCGATCCTCAAAGTCTCGCCTCGATCAAGCCTCCCATTGCAGCCCCCATCCCTGGTGGGGAACGAAAGCCTTCCGGAAGGACGTATGCGCAAGTGTACAACGGTGTGCGCCAGGACTCAGGCGATCCCACATATTTCATAAAGATGGTGCGCGACTTCTATGATAAAGAAGGAATCAAGGATCCGAAGACGGTTGTCTTCTCCGATTCGCTCAATGTCGAGCACTGTCTTGAGTACAAGGTCGTTGCCGAAGAAGCTGGCTTCAAGCCTGTTTTCGGCGTTGGAACGTTCCTAACCAGTATGTCATTTTGCCTCGCATGGTCAAATAGTCTCCAGTTATGTGGAACATAACCAAGCTAACATTCCATCCTAGATGACTTCAACCGCAAGTCCGACGGCAAGAAGTCTCAGCCGCTCAACATCGTCATCAAGATCTCCAGCGCCGGCGGACGGCCCGCCGTCAAGCTCAGTGACAACATGGGCAAGAACACCGGCGATAAGGCAACAGTACAAGAGGTCAAGAAACGACTGGGCTACATCGAGCATCCCTGGGAGCAAGGCGATGAGAGCGCCCGGTGGAAGTTCTGATAACCCGAAAATAAAGATTGTACAGTGCGGTGCTTATGACGAAAGCTATGACGAACGGACGAACCAGGACCTTGGAGTAGAGCGCCACGAGAGGCGCTCTCGAGATGAGATGTTGTCTCGAGACCATAGATGTACTCACATACTTTGCTAGATGCTAAATAGCTCACGCTTGCTCCTTTTCAATATCCCGATAGCAGATTTCGGATAGAATTAGATTTCTTTACTGATCGCGCTCGAATTGTCGTCGTCGCTAATTTAAGAGATTATTGCCGGATATTGTATACAAAATGTTAATATCTCCATAGTCTATATCCACAGGGATACCTGTCAGCCTATCCGGCTACTCTAGCATGCTTGAATTCTATAGCAGACCAGCTCTGGAGCTAACACTGTATGCACTAAACTCTAATCGGTAGGTGTGAGAGAATCAGGTCTCGTCCCATGACTCCCATCAGAAGCTCCCTCGGGATAGGGACTCTCCGAAAGCCTCGGTCAAAGTGTACCTGCGCATTCAACGTCCGCCTTCTGCTTATTGGACCTTAGAGTCAGTCGCCTAGCGAGCCCTCGCTGTTTAAGCGCTCACTTATCCCGTATGTCTTCTGGGGTCATTGTGTCGCCAAGAATTTGTGAGACATGTGTTTCACAGCTCAACATAGCGGTGACTGTGCTAGCGATTCTCTTCGAGAAGTTCGAGCAGGACGCCATCGGCTTTGTTACATTGTCCCTGGCGCCACGCGTTACACGAAGCCTAGATCCCGATCTAGATCGCCCGTTATTTCTTTGTCGTCTGACATGGAAGGGTCGGCGATTTTGCAGGTCATTGGTTGGTGTGTGGTGTCTGCTTTTCGTGCGAGGTTGTCTTCGTGTAGGGTATCATTCACGTGTGTCCATTTTTTTAAGACGTCTTCAGCCCAGTCCATGTCTAATGGCATATCTGTTGCGGATGTGTTGTTGAAGTCATGGTGACAGTTCTCGAGTGAGGCTCCTGGGTTGAGGGTCAGAGGGGACCATGCGCCGTCGTTGTCGGAGGATGTAGAATTGAAGGGTATTATCGAGTCGTGATGTGTATGTCTCGAGGTAGAATGTCGATGGTCTTCTCCTTGGTGATTTACTTGAATGGCAGTTGCGTTGTGACGCGGTGATAGGCTCTCCTTGAAATATCCTGTACCGTTATCGACTTTTCTGGTATGCGCAATTGGCGCTGGCCCTTGTGACATCTCTTCGACAACGTCGTCATCTTCAGAGGAATCACTGCTATATGCGAGAAGTTCTGAAAGTATCGTCGACGCCGTCTGACGATCCATACCATCGTGTTTATCGCCATTGCTGCACGTGATACTGATCGAAGCTTTCAATTTCATGCATTGCACTCTCACAGCTGCTTCAATCCTTGCAGCCTCCATGTCTGCCGCGGGATACATTTCCTTTAACCCATGAAGTACCTCGATGCATCGGCGGAAATTATAGGTGCTCGTTTGGCGGACAGCAGGATTCGTAGAAGTCAGATTGGCAAGATGGGCAAGGGCAGCCGGAAGTAGAACTGTCACTCCTGACGGAGGGAGAAACTTGACGAGATTCAGCTGACTCAGACCCTGTACTATATGCGTGATACTCGTAGCAGCATCTTCCAACTTTATGCGCGCAGCTTTGGGTCCTTGAACACTCTTGGCTTGGTCTTTGTCGGCAAATATTAGAGCTCGTGGGCGATGGAGCGCGCTGGATGTCGCGTGGTATACCATTCGCAACATGGCACTGTGAAGAAGGAGTACATTCTCCCCTTCCTGGATGTGATTCTTCGAAGGAGGGATGAACTGTGCATCTTTGGGGAGTGCACTGAGCCATCGATCCAGCTGCTGACTGCAGCGATTGAGCTCTGCTTCGGACGCCTGTCGGGGTACTAAAGTGATGGTAGTCTTGGTCGTGGCTCCGAATTGATGATTTGAAGGCAAATACTGTGCGAATAGCACTCGACCGAGGCACTGACACAGTTTTACTTTCTCGATAAACATGACTGCAAGGCGTCTCTGGTACTCAACATTCTGGAGTTGCGGGCACTGCAAGGCCTCAATTACGGACGGATGGAAGGGCCTGATCTCACAGTCGTTCAAACTGAGCATAGGAACATCGCATACGCCCTCGTTGATCTGAGTTGGCCGTCGCAAAGCCATAGCAATTAAACGATCGCGGGAATATAAGCTCCACCACAGCCGTATCCGCAGCCTTTGCATCTGAGGATCCATGTCAGACTGCGTGGGGTCTTTGTGTAGGCCAATTGACTGAGCCTGTGTGTTGCACACACCGACCCAATGCCAAATATCTTTCTGAGGACTGCTCTGATAATCAGCCCAATATGTCATCAGCAGAACGGTCTGGAGAACTGCAAGCCGGTCATCTTCGTAATCGAAAGCGTACAGAAGCTACCCAGTTATCAGTTTCCATATCGTCACACAGAGGCGGGAGACGCGACTTACTCTAACACGGGAAAAGAATGCCTTCCGCGCACTCTGTCTGGTTTCATACCCGGCTGCCTCTAGATGCTTGAGGTCGACAAAGGCTGTGCCGGCAAACATGACTGCTTGGAAGAGTAGAAGGCTGATGTTGCCGTTGGGGTCGTTCTCCACGATACAGCGTAAGAATTCATGCAAATCTATCGTTGGCATGAAACTATAGGACCATTGCACATAACTCCGGAGAAGCTCATTTCGAAGTTCCTCATGCGGTATTGTGAGCGCCCCTCTCTGCTTCAGGAAATCGATATCCTCCGGAGCAATACGAGAAGGGAATGGCTTCAGATAGCGCGGCTCGTCATCTTTCATCAGTACAGATGGATCGAAGTCTGGATCGATAAGATCCTGCACAACTGACACCAGGTTTCCCAGTGGTAGTGAGCATGCAACTCCTTTGGTACCTAGCATTCTCCATGGTTGCTTAAATTCGTCCGTCCACGGTGTCAGTGACGCGACTGTGTAGTCAGAGTCTCTTCTACAGGCAGAAGGGCTTCCGTCCTCTAGTATATCGAAGTGAGAGTCGACATTATCCAAAAATGTGACATTCGACGCCCATCTTTTGGGTCGAGGCTCACATCCTAGGAGCGTATTTGGGCTATTGTCGAGCTTACGTTTCCGGCCCATGGCGCCGTCAGAAATGTTTCGATTTTAGCGGCTATGGCGGATCATCTGCATAGAGACTAACGACAGGTCAGAAGAGCAAGGGAGGCATCAGGTTTTTTTTTCTCACGAACAGAGTCAACAGGAACAAGCTAGCTAGTACCGAAGATCAGGAGTGGACATAGCGGTCAATTGCGAATGTGGGGAGTGTATTGGGTTTTGCGGGAACCCCAGCTTTTTTTCGCTGTTCCGGTTGCGGGGAACTCGGTTCATGCGGAGAGATGTCAAAGCGCACGCGATGGCTCACGACCTCGGGTATCTATACTATTGCGGAGGCTTTACTGGACCCTCTTTAACGCTTGGAACCATTTCACCATTCCAGATATCATCGTGGTCTCGTAATATCGCCTCCCGCGCACCTGCAATCTAGAATTTGCAACAGGGTTCCTGTCGTTGATGAAGGATACTGAAAGAAAAGAATCCGCTGTCGGGATCTGTGGAAAAGCGCTTATCCTTTTCGTGAGCGGATATTGCTAGCGAGTCACCTGGAGGCGTCTTGATTGGCTCGCAATCTTGTTACATGCAGTAATGCGGTTTACCGAGGGGTCTTGGAGTAGGGGGGTACGAGCCATGTTGGGTTCGATGCGAAGAGAAATGCGAAGACGCGCCGAGGTGTACTAATCTGGATGTCATTGCCATTCCAAGTCTTTCTGAGCTTGCCTGAAGGGCAATATCGAAAAGGTAAAAAGTCTCATGTTTGATCATATTCCACACTTGAACTGCGACCGGTAGGTTCGTATCTCCGACGGTATACGAAGACGTTTACCACATTGTGACTCCTAGTAAATGAATCTTCATTGTGATTTATGTTACTAAACTATAGGTCTCGTTATATTCCCATTGGCCGTGGAGTTTCTCCCTTTTGTTACTTTTGTGAATCCAGGAATTTCAAATATCTGCTTTATTTTCAGCTCTCGAGAGAAAGCCCATCACGACCCGGGGTTGATTTGTAATCAATCCGATTCACCTAATCCGCCTGAACCTTTTTCTCATGAAAACAATCACTATCTCCAGAAGTATAATATAAGCATCTATCTATAGAAAATCATACAAGAATGTCTGTGGTTGGTATTCTTGTTTGGAAAAAACCAATTTCATATACAAAACCCCCGAAATTCAGTATAGAATATTTGATGATACCCACCCTGTTTCCCCAGAATAGCCTATTCGACTACTAGTATCCACAATGTCTACACGTCAATCTCATAGCTTCAATCCCGATAACATCGAGGCCCTCATATTCGACCTAATGGGAACATGCTGTGACTGGAAATCCGGAATCGTATCCACTCTGGTAGAAACATCAAGTCTCCAAATCCTATCGGATCACGACAGGTCTCAGCTCGCTGCAGACTGGAGAAGTGGATTTTTCGATGAGATTCACGCTCGGTTCGAATCGGGGGGCCCACAAGAGGACATTGATCTCACTCATCGGCGAGTGTTGGATCGGATCCTTACGCAGAGGGGACTAGAAGCTACGGAAGATGAAAGGACAACACTGGTTGGAAAGTGGCATCAGCAATTAGGTTAGATGGAAGAGTCCCTTGTTGATTTTGTCTCATGCGTGATGGATGAAGAAATATTCTGATTCGGGTCGATGAAGCTTGGCCGGATGCGATTAATGCCATTGGGAAACTAAAGGAGAAGTTTATGGTGTTAGTATAATATAATTCAGGCGAGTAATAGTGCGATTATCTATGCTGACTCTGTATTTAGTGTTGTCCTTGCAAACGGAACGACTCGTCTCCAACTGGATATCATCAAGTTATCTAAAATTCCCTTCCACATGCTTTTCTCATCGGAATTGTTACAACTTACAAAGGTTCGGAGTACAGCTTTTTTCTATTCATTTCTCTCTCTTTTCTCTCTCTCATTGATGTTGCATGAAATATACTTACTGCGACATCTAACAGCCCGATCCAGCCATCTACTACAAAACCCTTGAGCTATTGCAAATACCTCCCGAAAAGAGCATCATGGTCGCAGCGCATGCTTATGACCTTCGTGCTGCGAAGAAAGTGTACGTACCATGAAGTATGGCATGAAGTTATCCACTGAGTTAGTTATTGATTACGTTATTCAGGGGAATGAATACCGTGTATATCCACCGTGACACGGAAGATCTAGACGAGGATATGGATCGTATCAGAAGCGAAGTAGATGTATTTTTGGAGGGAGGAGGATCTGGAGATGATGATGGTCCCCTGATGAAGTTGGCAGATCTGTTGCTTTGAGACTGCCTCTCAGGTATTTGCCATTGATATATACAATGTATCCTGAAGAAAGAGACATGGAAAATTTCCAAAATCATCATTTATGAAGGACTGGCTTTATGCTATTCAATATGTATTGTTATAATCAAGTGCCTTGTGTCACTAATAAGAATGTGATAAGAATCATTACGAAACTCGAGAGCCCCACTATTTTAGGTCCAATCTCGTATACACGAAGAGTGTGATCATTTTAAAACAAGGAATAGCATTGCTACTGCTGAGATGGTACTTGGAAGAGTTTTGGATTGAGAAAGGGGACGCGGTAAGTGGCGTTGTAACATATTCTAAATAAGCCAGGATGCCGAGCAGGATGTGCTATTCAATAAAAATGTTGACCCCGCGCAGACGTCCAGAAGTTGATATACTATGAACAGAGGAAAGCAAAGCCTACAGAACGCTTAGACATTCGATGATTGATGGAATAGTGGAGATTTATCATCCATAGGCACACTGCAAGTTGGTAGCGGAAGCAATTACAATAACCGCGGGCGAGATTCCCAGGACCGTTGGGCGCGAGCAGTAGGATCCATGGCAGATCTTCTAGGAAAAAGCGCGGGATTGGGCCGTTTAGGCGAAATCTCTGCTGTGGACTCGTCGATGGCATAGACGTCCTTAAATCTTGGAGCTCGAACATAACTCTAGAACAATCTTAATACTTGCGCATCTTAAACAAGGACCCCACCAGGTCACCGCAGTCGTCAACGGTGGACTAAAAGTAAGATCCAGAGTACTTCAGAGGCTGGCAGAGAAGCCTCATCCCTGCATTCACTTCCCGGAATGGAATGTCGGACAAAGTCTGAGCCCTTTTTGGTTCTGAGTGGCAAGGAAGTCCAACGGTGTCTTCCAGCTAGGCACACCCATCAGAAGCGACTCCCAGAGAGCAGACAGTGGGGGGAAAAGCTTTTCTAGAAAAGTTGAGGCCTAGAATTGCTGAACCATTAACCTTCTCAACGGTATCCGAAGGGGTCCGATCTGGCCAAACAGACGTCAATCCCGAACTTTAATTAAATTGACGCCTGCTCGCTGGTTTGGATTCAACTGCCAATCAACACTGTGTAGTGACAGAGGCAGTGCACATAGCCCGTGGCGCGCTGTGCATGTTCCTATTCACATCCCGCAAGGGTGCCACTGGCGCTTGTTTTAACCATGTTTCTGTTGAAGAGCGTCATTCCTACGCACCTTTGTGGCGCGACAGACAAATATCTGCAGGTCCACGGTGGGATCCAAGCCCACTTTTGTGGTGAAAAGAGCAAATTGGACTGGGGTTAAGGACGCCTGAAACAATGAGCGGTCGCTGTGTCGTATTTCGCTTCTGCAGCCGCGGGCATAGCGACTAGTCTAACGCGAAGTCGAGGATAGCGTCGCCCCCACGGATCATGAATAAGACAAGAATAGAAGCCATCAGCTTCATGGATAGATTCTGCATATTGTATTATTATCTCCAGGTTCTCGAATATGTGCGCTTCTGGCCTGGGTAGAAACATTGATTGTAACTGTAAGACGCGCTGCTGTTGGGGCCAGTGGTTGCTGGACAACGGTATGTGCAGATAGATAGATGTACCTGATGAGGAAGTGCGACATCCACGAGCTGCCTATCTCAGATCAAACATCAGGAATCCTCGAGCTCACGACGGCCAAAGGATCACCGCCCATTTAAAAACTCTGATAGTCGACAGAGAGAATGGTGATCTGCTCGGAAATCCGGGCGAGGTCGGGACTGGAACTCCCAGGAAAAGCCGCTGCCTGCGCCTCCTACCATAACAGTCAGCACATCTTCTTCTCGTCCCGGCCGCTTCCTGAACTATTACTGCCACCATCATCCGATCGCCTCCAGAAAAATTCATCCAAGTCTGCGATAATTTCTCTCTGAGAACACGCTGCCCGTGTGTGCGACGTGGTCCAGATCCTCATTCCCCTTCTCGCAGTCTAAAAAGAAAGGGGCTCGACGATCATCGACCGGTGCGTCCTGGCCCGTGTTGTCTGTCCCTCAGGCCAACATCCCGTCTCTTCTTCCCCCTCGAAGGACACTTCGCAGTGTCGCTCTGCGATCCTAAACCTCTGACCTTTCTCAGACTCTTTGCGTGTCTCGTCCGCCTTAGCTTAGCGCGGCCTGTGTCAACTCCTGTCGCGACTATCACTCCTCGACTACGGAGGATTGGCTATCCCTGCCCGCCACTACTCACCTCGGCCGTCATCCGCTCCCCGTCTCGTATTATTTTCCTCCCTCCCCTTCAATCCTCTTGATATCACAAAAAAGCATTCTGCCAAGGCCGTTCAACTATATTACTCTCATTTAATTTTCTCCCCATTCCTCTCGACATTCTCTTCATTTTCTCGATCGGGCGATTAGCGAAGCAGGGCCTTCCGCAACCTCGCCTGTTCTAACGGTCGCATCGCCTCCTTTGCTGGCTTCTACGGAGCTAGCCATCTTCCCACCATTCTTTTTTCACGACATTGAAACCTTTATAATCTCATTAACGGCATAAAGACGGCAAAAACAGAATCTCAATATGAGTGTAAGTGACCAGCCGCGTTGTGAACCTCCTACGATGGCCCGTCGAATAAGGGGTCGCGACAACACCAGCTGACTGAACCTGTCAATGGCTACAGTATCAAGGATACGGAAATAATCAAGGGGGCTATGGCTCATATAACCCTTACGGGGCAAACCAAAATGGCGGTTACCAGGACATCGAGGCGCAGGATGGTGGATATGGTAAGACACCAACCCGAGAGCAGGTCGATTTTTTCCCACGTGTCCCCTGACAGATGGATTTTGCAGAGATGTCGGAACAGAACCAGGGTCAGAACGCTCCTGCATACGGACAGGTACCCGTTGGTGGGCCGACGGCCATCCTGAATAAGTGCAAGGAGATCAACAACGGCATTCAAGAACTCAAGGCCAAGAGAGAGTCGCAACTTGCTGCCGCGCAAAACGCATTGTTGGACTCGAGTACCGGCAAGGAGGACCAGGCCACGCGTCAGACGCTCGACTACATCGAAGACGAGATCAACCGGACGTTCCGCTACCTGCGTGATCTTCTCCAGAAGGTGAAGCAGACCCCTGGATCTGGAGACGCTCGCGTTCAGACGCAGATCGATGTCACCAGCAAGAACCTGCAGAGGGAGATTCAGCAGTACCAGAAGGCGCAGTCAGAGTTCCAGAAGAGACTGAGGGAGCAAGTGCGCCGACGATATGAGATCGCGAACCCCGAGGCCACCCCGGAGCAGATCGATCAGGGTGTTGAGAATGTTCTACTGGGCCAGGAGCAGAGCTTCCAGATTACGGGCAGCCGAACGCGGCAGGCCAACGATGCCCGGCAAGCTGCCCTGGAGCGTTCCGCTGCCATCAGGAAGATCGAGCAGGATATGATTGAGTTGAGCCGGTTGTACCAGGAAGTGGCCGAACTCGTCCAGCAGCAGGAGCCTGCGGTTGAGCAGATCAACCAGGGTGCCCAGGATGTGGTGCAGAACGTCGACAATGCGACCAAACACATTGATAATGCCATCATCAGCGCACGCAACGCCCGGCGGTGGAAGTGGTATGCTCTGATCATTATCTGTAAGTTGACCCTTGTTGTACGAGTGGATTACCTGATCCTGACCTATTCCAGTGATCATCATCGGTATCGTTGTCGGTGTTGCTGTCGGTGTTACGCAGGCCAACAGTGGCGGCAAATAAATATTCTTGTTTTGTCTTTCTGATGGCTATGAGTGGGATTGCCGCGACTGGACCAGGAATTGGGTTACATGGCCTAGCATCAAGCTAGATTTCCGGCTGGTCTCACGTTCCTGTCGCGACAGCGTCGCATGTGTGCTCTTTTCCCTCGATATCATCGCTCCGTGATGGAGTTCTGCTTAACTGGTTATTTCGTCTTAACATCTAGCCGCTCCCACTTTGGCTAGATGAAGCGTGTTTTAGTTCGAATAAGTTTGATTACCCACACCCGCTCGCTCTTGTGTCTCATTTCCGCGGTCTATGTGTTAAAAGCACATCTCGTCGCATCTCTTCTTGTCCTGGACCATCTAATCAAAAGTCCGCCTCTGTATCCGCTACCGTGTGTTGTGTTTTAGTTCCTGTTTCCTTTGCGCTGTTTTTCTCCTCTTCTCGTGTCTCTTCCTTTCTGGCCCGTGTGAGTCGTGTACAGGTCTCCGTGTTGTTGTGTCCGGGATCATACACGACCTGATGATTGTCCGTGTTCAATGGCAAGGATATGCCTGATGCTGTTGTACATATTAGAGTTTCCTTCCACCCTTGCTCCTCTTTGGCGCTAGACACATTTTATAATAATCGTTATTCCCTAGTTTAATGTGTGTCTTGGTCATTAGAACAATTCGAGATCCAGTCCCATCCATTCGCACGCAATGACCTGTTTCTCTTTCTGTAGTGGACATCGCTGGTCAGCCTGAGCCCGGTGCCCGCATTCCGTGAAACCGCAACCCCAGCACCAGCAGCGTATAGCAACAGTGGTATCTATTCAACTTGCATTCCTCCCGACGCTACCATATCAAATGACAACCCTATTGTGTCTGCTGCTCCTGTTCCTTCGCCGCAATGCGTGCCTCTTCCTCCGGCGTCCGTGTCGTCAGCTGCAGCGCATGAATGCCTCCTTCGCGCGCCATTTCCTCCTTCAGCAGCGCATAGACCATACGATGTCGCGCGGGTTGTGTCTTGGATGCGAATTCGGGAGATGTTATCGTTACGCTGAGTTCAAACAACCGTTAGCGATGTTCAATTCGAGAATATGAAATAGGTAGGGCAGGGAGTGTATAACGAACTGAAAATGGGTCTCTTTCGACACAACGCCTCGCATAGCGGTATGGTGTGCGTGAAGATGTGAATCGTTCCGAATGATCAGTTTCGTAGGTGAGAATGCGCTCGTGAGCTATCGGTAATTGATTAGTGAAACATATCAGAAACCACGAGACAACTCTAATTGATAGGATTGAAGCCAAATAGGATAACTGTACACCATACCTTCTCACGAACCGCATCCTCCACCGGCGTCATAGATGCCATTCTTCCTGCAGAAACGGAGAAGGAACGGAGCGATAGTACACCGGTCGATAGACGGGTGTGGGCGCGGGCGAGCATTCGGATGTTCCTCACTTTTCAGTGGTGTTCGTGTGTTTTGAAGTTCGCGTCTCTTGCTTCGTGATGGAGAAATATGGTCGTAATGTCGACGGAAAGAAGAGGAATTGGGGAACCTTGGTAGATAATTGTTTGCGGAGTTGGCTCTATTAGGCGATAAAGCGATGCTCTGACCGGGGGTCCGGGGATCTGTCCAAATGGGGAAATGCCTGATCACATGATGCTTGATGCTGTGATTGGTATTGTTGGGAACGAGGTAGAACAATACAATTAATTTGCTAGGGTATTGGATGATATATTTGGACATATATATATAACGGAAACTCACTTGCTGTAGGACAAAAAAGGGATAAAAGTTGGTACATACTTCTTAGTAAAAGAAATTGGATGAATGGAATATCTTTGCAAAAATATATATATAGAGCAGACATCAACTTCTTCAGCACCTATTATACACACCGTAATTTGCCAGTTGAGAACAAGCATAAAATTATTTCTCTAGTACAACTAATACACAATTATACCACAATTATCTTCATCAAAGATATGCTCTCTTCTTACTCTATGACCATCTCTTAATCATGGTAGGGGTCGAGGGCACGGTATCTAGTCTCTACGAAGACGGTTTCTGGAGGCCCCTGGACGTTTTATCCTGGAAGATTTACCAAATGCTATTGATGATGTGTAGGATCTGGATCCATCGATCGGGAAAATCAAGTTCGATCTCTTCGATGTGCAACCAATTCACGGTATGATATATTCTCAAACTCGATAAGAGTAACTGGTCAGTCTTTCAAGTAGGCACTCGGATATACTACATGAAATTCATTCTGCACGACTGGAGCGATGATGATAGCCGGAAGATCCTCCGCCATCTCGCCAAGGCCGTGAAGAAAGGCTACTCCAAACTAATTATCGAGGAGTTTATTCTCGGAGATACTAATTGCGCCATGCTGCATGCCATGTGGGACTGGGAGACGATGGTATTTGTAACAGCATGGACCGGACGGCGGATCACTGGACGCAGCTCTTGGGTTCAGTGAAATTCAAGGTGCTTAAGTTGTGGTATCCACCTGGTGATCCACAAGGAATCATCGAAGTTGAATTGGAAGGAATGATTTCACCCGCATATATCTGGAAGCAAAGAGATGGCTTGATAATCCATCTGGGTATATAACTGTATGGTTCCGGAATGTTCCCGTCTCTGATTTCTAGTATGTGTCCAATTAACCTCGATCGTTGTTTTGCGAAGTAGAGAAAATATCCTAATTATCCCTGACGAGAATTATATAAGAATGAACAAAGAAAAGTTGCTCACCACTTGTGAGTGGTGGGAGTAGTTAGTAACCTGTGCGTAGAATCTGGTCTAGGGGTTCCAAAGAAGAGATGACAAGAGATTGAGATGGGGGAGAAGAAGCAAGCGGAAGGTTGCAGACAGAGAACAAGGAGTGATCGTTCCAAAATTGACACGCAGAAAGATCGTAATAGTATGTCGTGGAAAAACTAGTCTAATGAACTTTTACGTGTTCGCACATATGTAGATGTGTTCCCGGTCTAAAATGTCCTGCATACTAGTCTTCTCGGGCCGTTCGTTGAAGTCGAAAGGGACAAAAGGGACAAATGCTTTTTTGACCTCTGGCAGTGTGCCAGACAAACTGGATGGACTCAGTAACCCACTATGTGAATCAAGGAACAGCTGTGAGGATACAAGCCACCAACCATCATGTGTCATAATGGGATATCCCCTCACCAAGCTGATGCCAGGCCTACGTGGAATATTTCACTGTATACTCCTGAGTGCGTTGGATACCACCGTTGTCATCCCATTGGGTACATCCCAGAATTCTCTCATCGCTTTCGTTATCTGCGGTGATCACTTTTGTGTGATGTGAGGCTTTCCGACTGGTGAAATCCATGGGATATGCCTCTCCATTGTCTTGGGAATGGGAACGCGGTAGCTGGTGGGCATAACTCCGGCTGCGATTGGTACTCTCCCCTCGAATCGTGCGATATAGAGGAAACAGGGTTGGAATCGTATTGCAAATTGCCGTGGTCGCCATTTCAGCGCTCGTCCATATAATGGCATCACAAAGGTCGTCTATTTGATCCGTTCCTATTAGATATTGCCACAGTAAAGAGCCTTCAACGCGTGTTGTCCCACAAAAGATCATAAATCCAAGTAGTTCAGTGTCCAAGGTTACTTACACGTGAAGTCTGCCGAGGCGAGATTGACAAGTTGTACAGTTCGAATAATCCCACATGCACCCGCCCTGATCGGAATTAGAGACACCTGACTACACAATAGAAGGTGCCACAAGAAACTTACAGTATACCCAGACTTAATCCAGCTGTAATGGTGATCCGTTCCTTACGGCTTCTGTTCAACTTCCAGATGAAGGCCCATGGAAAAGCAGCGTAGAAGAAGTCTGACATGATCAAGAATGCTGCAGTCGAGTTGAACGGTGAGCTTGCCAACGTTCACTAAATCAATATGATGAGGAGATCCAGGGGAAACTGACAGGAAAACACTAGAGAGAGATTTGTCTGATTGAAATGCGTGACCTTTGGCACACGAGGGTCATACACCGCACGCGCGGGAGAATATTGCACCCATATCCCCAACGATGTTAAGATGGATAGGAACATGACAATGGACGCCGGAATGACTAGCCAGATTTTATGCCATCTGGAAACAACCAGGCGTAGCAAGAAAAGGCTCAAGGAGACTTTGAAGATTGAGGAAGCGAAGATACCGACACTCTGAGTAATTGAGGTCCACTTGAGTGCCTCGACCAACTCCTCTATTTCGAGACTTGCCATATGCTGACCCAACCCATGTTCTGCTGCCACTGTCGCAAACACTGCAAAAAGGAGGAGAAAAGCCTAAATCAACTCGTCTCAGCAATGGATGAGTGGGAGCGGAAACAAAATAAGACTCACTAAACCGACGAGCAATAAGGAGTCATCCCATCCCATACTTTTCACAATAAACAGTCTCGTGTATACGCGAAGACACAGGAAGATTGACGTGATGAACCATAGCATGAACATGGACCATATCACCGTCAGGCCTTTGCCGCCGACCGCCATCTTGGGGACGATTCCCTGGTGCTAGACGAGTCCTCAGCAACAAATAGTATGACAATCGAAATTCCAAAAGTGAAGAAGTAATGTCGAAGAGAAATACCTTCATAGGTGGAGATGGTTCGCACCTTTTTACATTATTTATTATTAATTTTTTTTTCATTAGGTTCTTCACCCCCCAAAACTGACCATATTGAGTCTCATGTTGATCGAGGAGCTGCTGCGGCAGTTTTTATTCCGTGTCCCTGAATAGACAATAGCTGATATTGGGGAAGACGGAAGTAAAGCCGGCGAGACCGTTACCAGGGTCATAGACACCTTTGGCGTCTTATCTTCACCAGTGAACTGAGTCAGTCAAAAACCTAACCGGGTCGTTTTTTCGGCCATAAGTTATTACTAGACATAGATTCCCACGTTATGGCGTGATGACACGGCATTCTTGTGGATCCAGCCGAAAGTACTGTCATGGTAGTGGAAGGCCCGAGATACCAAGTCTAGAGTTACGGAGTGAGGGTGGTTTTTCATGTCGGACATGGGAATTACTGGAGAGGATCATGACCTGGAGGTAGGGTCAGAATTATTGTTTGATTATTTCACTATCTAGAGGGCTAGGGAGCTCTTCGAGACAAATAGATGTGCCCTTCTGACACGGGTAAATCTTTAGAAATCAGAATTTTGTTCGTGACATTGATTCGTATAGGCTTCCCTGATCAAGCGAAGTGTCCCCAATATTCAGTCGGGCATGAGAATTCCCCGGTTAGATGGACTCAGCTCCACCCAGGCTTTAACGGTGAGGTTTGGTGAGCAACCGGACCACCGCGCCATTTTCCTACTAACTGAGGTGGGAGCCTGACTCAACTCCTCGTTTTCGAACGGTGGTTATTGGAGACCGTTTGATCGAACTTTAAGATTTTGCTGGTGGACTCCAGCTACCGGCCGAATCGGTGCGATATTGCCTCTTTTAAATATTGTAGATATGACTGCCATCAGGATGTCATTTGGGGACTTTTTTCTGCCTTGATTCTGAGAATACCGAGAAATTTGAATGGGCTCGTGGACACTGCTAGGCCTCTATCACGATTTAGGAATCTCCCATCCTTCCATGACCATACAGAAGCCGGCTCTATTTCGAAATATAGACGAAAAACCGCGGAAACACGTCATGCTTCACCCTCGTTTAGGGTGCTGTGGATTTCATGAGAACCAGCTACTAGGCGGCGCGGAGATCCTTCAGCGACAGGAGCAGCTGCGGCCCCCAAGATGCCTTCGTGTCCGTCTGGGATCTGCACAGATGGAACATCCACGGTCGATGCCGCGAGCTACCAGCAATATTCTGGTCTGGCCTCGCCCAGCCCGTGTCGAGTTCCAATGGGAACCGACGATAATTCTACGGGGTCACATTTAATGGCCCCCACCAGTTTACGAGGCGGGACGGTGGGAATATATAAGATATACCAACTGGTATCACTAACAAGAATTCTAGAAATCTAATATATTTAAGATAATGGAAGAAGATTATTTAGATTCATATTTATCTATTTTAAAAGTTGATTATTATATAATAATATATTGATTGGGCTTTACAACATCAATAATTAATGGGTTACACCAAATTATTAGTGGCGGTACTTCTGTTATTGGGTCTAGGGGGAAATAATATCGGAAGAATTAGGTATTTAAAGCGCATTAAGTTTGTGTGGCAGGACTTTTGCAGTCAAGGAGAGGACCCCAGCGAACATGCAGAAAGAACGGAAATATAACTCAGATGTCTATATAATAATGCTGTTCTATATTCTCGATTCTACATCGGCAACTCACTGTTCCCCAAGAGCGTATACAAATGTGACCCTAATGTAACTTGGAATATATCACATACTGTGAGTGTTTCCTACCGGTTGCACGAGAGTCGGATAGTTGGTGAGACAATTACTCTAAAAGTGATGGGAGACTACTACGTGTAAACATACGCCAATAAAAACACTGTAAAAAATTACGAAAGGCCAGTCGTAAGCTAGAAAATAGGCTTGCCTTACTCAAGTTAGGGTACGGTACTTTTATAGTGTGGCTGAGATACTCCCTCCGCACTTATGATGGTCCATTCTAGGTAGATATGGCTGTACTCGGTATACTAACAAATAAATCTGCTTCACCCTGACACGGACAACATGAAAGCTCATCACAATCAGCCGAGTGATTGACGA
This sequence comes from Paecilomyces niveus, assembly GCA_003116535.1. Taxonomy (NCBI): domain Eukaryota; kingdom Fungi; phylum Ascomycota; class Eurotiomycetes; order Eurotiales; family Thermoascaceae; genus Paecilomyces; species Paecilomyces niveus. Next base: position 25,720 of record QEIL01000072.1, read on the forward strand.
TGAGAGGCGGAATAATGATAGTGGAAAAGGCTTCTGCAGCTTGCGTCTCCCATGTCTGACTAGCCGATAACCTAGTTCTTCATCCCCCGCAATCACGCTTCGCAACAAGAATTTCTGTTAAATTTTCTCTAAGATAATTATCATTCTTGTATATCATTTTTGTCTTCTCATAAACACCCTGAACTGACCGTATGAAGCCTCATGACAATCGAGTCGAGGCAGGTTCTATCCCGTACCCCGCGATAGCGCCGTATCCCATCCCATTGTCGGGCTGATCGGTCCTTCATTCTAGATCCTAACAGTACCACATATCGGGGAAGGACGGAAGCGAAGCCGGGTCATGCAGTGGACACCAATCTAGATCCATTATCTTCACCAGTGAACTGAGCCAAACTGAGTTAGTCGAAGGTCTGATCTCGTCTTCTTCGTGAAATGACTTTCAACTAGACATGGGTCCCTGTCTTATGGCGTGACGGATCCATGCTTACGCCACGTTATCCTGGATCCAACAGGAACTATTAGCATGTTAGTGAATGTTTCGCGTTTCGGGCACTGTACGTGTAATTAGTTGAGTCTCAAATTTGTGCCTCCTGTGCTTGACATAACGGATTTTACGAGCGTTAAACTTCCGGTGAACACTGGGATAAATACCTTGAAGCTGGCACAGGTCCATGGTAAATAATCAAGGGTCTTTGATTTGATTCACTTACTGTCCTTTTGATCGTAACTTCTGCGAGCACCATGACTTCCGAACAGCCGGGATTACAGCAGAACACTGCTGTTGACATCACCGCAATCCGAGATGCTTTCGAAAAAGCAGCCCAAGCTCTAACCTCCTATGAGGAGGCTACAAAGCAACATGATCATAATGAAGACCTTGTTGCTAAGGGAAAAATTGCAGCTGAATATCAGCACTTGACGTATGCCGCTACAAACCTTCAGCAAGCAGTTCGTGGGCCTGTTAATAGTGTCTATGAATATTTCGAAAAGGTAAGCTGATACTTCTACTATTCTGCTATAAGTTCCTAACTAACTGTGGACGTTGTTAGTCTTCTCAAGGAGCTGCCATCCACTGCCTCCTTCGGATGGGAGCATTTGAGGAGATGCCTGTAGAAGGCAGCTTCACGACACCTGAGCTTGCTAACAAGCTGGATGTCGACCCGAAATTGCTCAGTAAGTCACCTTCCTTTTAAACAGGCCTCGAGAACTGACTGTTTCATCAGACCGCCTGCTGGTAATTGCCTCCACTACCGGAGTTCTTCTCCAGGTGCAAGAGGACGAGTTCGCCCATACGCCCTTCTCAAAAGCTTATTTGAATCCTCAATTGCGAGGGATGTTTCTTCTAGTGTATGTTCAACTTTGCCAAAACCTTCGTTTGTTCTAAAGTGACCTTGTAGATTCAACGAATTTGTACCTGCTTGGGCTAAATTAGCCGAGTATTTCTCTTCCACGGGCTGGAGAAATCCTTCCGATATGAGAAATTCTCCGTACACATACGCGCATCAAACAGGAGGCAAGGTTATTTTTGAACACGTGAAAAACTATCCAGAACGCACGAAGGCCCTTAATCTCGCCATGGGAGTACAGACTGAAACGAGCTTGTTGTGTCGCCGCATTGTCGACTCCATGGTCAAACCCCTACTGACATCTTGCAAAACAACCAAGGATAGCATATTGGTCGTCGATATCGGAGGTGGAAAGGGGCACGATCTCCAAAGGATCACCAAATTGATCCCAGACATCGAAGGCCGCCTAGTGTTGCAGGATCTCCCCGAGGTCCTTGAAGATACTTACGATTTGGATGAACGTATTGAGAAGCATCAGTACAACTTTTTTGAACCACAGCCAGTCAAGGGTAAGTTCCGTCCTCTACCAACTCATTTTACGATATACATATATCCTTACGTTCTCTACTAGGAGCACACATATACCTTATCCGTCGCATCTTGCACGACTGGCCAGATGCCGAGTGTGTCAAGATCCTGAAAAATGTTGCAGGTGCTATGGAGAGAAAGTCGCGTGTCATCCTCGCAGAAATTATCGTTCCCCCAACGGGAGCAGACTTGGAGACAGGATGGATGGATCCTGTAATGATGAGCGTGGGAGGGGCAGAACGTAATAAGAAACATTGGGAGAAGCTATTCGAGGCCTCTGGTTTGAGGTTGGAGGATCTAGTCACTATCGATGGAACTGATCACGGTGCTATCCAGGCCGTGCTCGCATGAAGAGAGCCTCCAATTCAACGCCGTAGTTCACGATCCATTCATTTAACATGGATACCATCAAAACAGATATTAATCTTCATCCTGTAATCGAAATGAATAGAGCTTGTTACTTTCTGTGAATTGAAACCATATATTTGGTCCCACTTCTTAGTTACTTGGTTGTTACGGACCAATCAATGAGGAATACTGTATGGTCACAACCGAGAGATAAGATATAACTACGGCGCAACACTACAACAGGGCAGACGCTGGTCACCTGATTATATACTTTAACAATATTCTTAAGATGTGGAGGGTATACAGCAAAAGGGATAATGATTGGATAAGATCCGCAGTATACTACGTGGAGTTGGGTTAACAGTATACGGAGGGTTGAACATATAAGGACGCTTATTTCAATCCTTATCGTGCACTATTCGTGCTCAACGTATGGAAATACAAGCTACTACAATATCTATTCCGCCTAGTAAGATAGTAACCACTACTGTGATAATTACTTAGTCCTGGCTTTCGGGAGATGTTTGCCAGAGTTCGACTCCTTGCGTGGAGGTAGACACTGTCTACGTCACTTGAATTATCATTCCCTCCAATCGCAGATGGATAGACATAATCGCTTATGAATTTAGGCTAGATATTGAGGTCTTTCGTATATCGTTGGCCCCTTGCTCATTGCTGGTTGTCTCTTCCAGGATTGACTTTGGTCAGTTCACTCTGTCAGTCTGTCTGATAAACGTGGGAACTAGCTAATGACACATGCAAGACAGTTTGGACCTATCACGCTCTTCGTATAAGAATAATCTCGGAGCTGAAGCTCCTCATGCTTGAATTCCTAGCAAGCTCAGGCTATTTATCTCTGTGGATGGACCTGTCACTTAGGCAGGCGTGGGAAAAATCCACCAGGAGCTCCCCAAGAGTAGAGAGACCCCGAGAAATAATAATAAAATGTAAATTAGAATTCCATTGCTCAAAATCAGATTGCAGATCTTTCACGCAGTACCACAGGCATATTCTCCTGTCTCACAAACCAACTATTGATAATCTTCCAGTCTTTTTTAGGATCGACCAGTTCCATCTGCGAAGAAGTGTCAGCTAATTATTCCGAATGTGGATACTAGGGGAATAGAGAACTGACATCGAATTTGGTGAACAAGGTTCCAATCACCTTGTAGGCCTCTAGCTTGCTGAGATATTGTCCTATACACACGCGCTTGCCTGAGCCGAAAGTCAGATCGCAGCCATTCATGCGTCCCAGTCGCTTTTTGAACTCCTCGTCTGTCTCAGTGGGACTCTGTAGCCATCGCTCTGGAATAAACCGGTCTGGCTCGCTACCGAAGACGCTCCCACTGCGGTTAATTACCCATGGGTTCATGCCGACGACAGTGCCTTCTGGAACAAATCGACCATCAGACAGAGTAAAACCACCTTCAGGGACGGTACGCTCCAGCATGAGGCCCACACCGGGATGCATGCGCATTGCCTCCCGCATAACTGCGTTCAAGTACGGCAGGTTTCTGACACTTTCCCAAGAGGCGGGAATAGACAAGGAGGCATCATGGAGTTCCTTGCACAGCTTGTGGTGAACTTCAGGGTTCTTCAGGATGTAGTACAGGGCCGCAGTGAGGGTGATGGCAGTGGTGTCGCTCCCAGCAAGCACGTTGGTAAGGAGAAAAGTCACCACCCTCATGTCGTCGTTCTGCTCAGGATCCTTCTTCTGTATCTCCAGAAACCGTTCCAGGAAGTCTAGCTTTCCTTCCGCTGGCTTGTCTTTACGCATGGCTAGTTCACCCAAGCTGTAGACGACAGCCCAGTCGAAAGTTGGCGGCCCTATCGGATGGATAGGGTTCTTGGCAAGAACTTCATCCATATAAGGAATCTGGCTGATCTAATAAGGATTGTCAGCATTGAGAGATTACTGCAAGATCGAGTATGGATGCAAAGTCTATCTACCGTAGCAAAGTAATCTAGGGATCCTTGGGACCTCTTGATAAAGCCATTGTAGTCACTCCCCGCTTCCAGAACACCCATGGTCTTGGAGAAGACGAGGTTGTTCATTGTGTCCCAAGACCCTAGAAACATGATTATTTCGGGTGTCAGGAATCATCAAAAAGGGAGCAGAAAAGGTAAGATGAAGGAAGCTAAGTAGGGAATTTGGCACACAGATGCAAACATACAGTAGAGTATATAGTCTGCCATCTCACAGGCCTTCCCGGGAACAGTAAATCTCTCCACGAGTTTATTGCAGAAGAGATTAATGATCTCATCGATCAACGGTTCCATTTCCTGAAGTTTGGTCATTGTATACAGGTTTCTGACTGGACGGATGAGGGTCGAGTGGTAGTTCTCATCTCTGGTGCCGAAGAGCATGCTGACCCTATTTCCCATAGGATCCTTGCTGTCGTTCACACTGTACATCGGACTCTATACATAGGTCAAAATATTGAGCAATAGCTATAGTATTGGTTACGTACCTTTTTCCATGGCTTCTTTACTGTGAATACTCTTGCCACCTCATTAGGGTCCGAGATACTGAGGATGTTGGGTCCCATGCGGACTGCGATGCCATGTTTACGATGCAGTTCATTGTGTGTGATATCGCAACGTCCTTTGTAGACATCGAGAGCCCGCCAAAGATCTGTGAATTTGCTCGCAAAGGGTCCAGGGTAGGACTTGAGAGGAGAACGGAGATAATTCCATAGAAACGGTAGAAGAACAATCACGATCAGCCCGATGGGGGCCGGGATTTTGACGACAGCATCAAAGTCTAGCATTCTGGCACAAGTCTTCCATCAGCGAATGGATAATAATTGAAAAGTACATAGGCGAGACAAGACAACAGAAGTCATTTCATATGGTCCTCATCGGGGTAAAGGAGCGTAGATATAAACAACACAGCGGGTAGTCTTGAGACCCCGCAGGATACGATCCAGCACAGCACATCCCTCCTTGATGTGGCCCGTCTCGAATTGTCCCATGTTGATTGCCAGTATTTTCCGTGTCTTTCCACTTTCGGTTTTCTCAATTTTCAGACGCATTGTATCCACTCAACTGCAACGCGCGTCGAGTCGTCCATAGGCCAAAGACTGCTAGAGGAACTTTCGGAGACTCCACAGGAGCCAATAGCTGTGGAAAATCACCGAAACTGTATGCATGATCTTACAGCTATGCCTGGATCACTGAGATGCCTAAACGGTTGGCACCTTGGCCGAATCCATGTTGCGGAGAATAGTTCATCTCCGAATGTTTCCGTGCGCAGTTATCTGATAGTGAGCAGTAGACTAGTGTGTCCTAGCTTGTCGAGAGTAGATGCTTTTGTCGCGGAAACCACCAAGGTCGGTGCAATTCTGACTGTTTGAAAGTTAAGAAAATGCACGGAATGGACTACCTACCCTCGTGCCAGTGACCTTCGTGAACCAAGTGGAATGCGGCGCAGCTGTGCGTATTAAAAATGTCTCTCTGGCTTGAGGATGCAGTGCATGGGGCTGCGGCGCAGCCTAGCACGCGAATACTCCTACTAATCGACTGCAAGGTTAAAAAAAGGTTAGCGGTCCGCGCTCTGATGCATACCTTTGGTAGTAATGATCCTCGCTGTTAAGGAATCCCATGACATCCGTCGACGCGGAATCCGCGCCGTTGAGCCGGCTCCATGGATAAAAGTATATTAGTGCCTGACAAGTTTCGTTACCGTTTGAAAGGGTTATCTAGAACCTCGGAAACGGGTCAACGGAAAACTGGAGTAGGTATACCGTTGCAACTATGAGCGAGAACGGAGGGAGAACGGGATAAGGGTCGCAGCATTTTCCTAATACGAGTCGGGTATTATTATTCCGCCTAAATTCTAGCAAATGCAAATAAAATGTGGATATTGCTCGATTCCAGAGAGAGCTATTCGTATATTCCGAAGGAAAGCTGAGAAATAATAGCAAGATAAAGAGCAGGCTCTTGTCTGTACAGTTATTGCTTGAATCCGTTCGGCCATCGAGCCTGGACCTGACACGATGACTAGAAACCCAGGCGGCCTCAGTACTGTGGGTGACCACCGCCGTCTCGTTTCTGGTGATCTTACTACGTGTCTACTGTAAATTCTTCATCGGCAGATACATGGGCTGGGATGATTGGATCGCGATTATAGCCTGGGTAAGTTGGTCTTGTTAGTTATGATGAGATATGATGCTGATGTCCTTTATGGCCAGATCCTTCTCGCAGTATATGCCGCTCTCATCAGCGTTGCTGTATCTAATGGCCTTGGACGCCATCTCAATGACCTTCTCAAGCAATCGCCGCCCCCTAACATTGCCCTGGGCATGGAATACGTATTAATCGGGGAGTTTGTGGTTATTTATAGGCTGTAGCCTGAGCAAGACAGCTTTTGCACTCACGCTGCAGCGCATTGTAGTTGAGAAGTGGCAGAAGTTCTTCCTGTGGTTTGTCGTTATCTCAATGAATGCAGTTATGGTGGCCTGCGCTTTCATGTTTCTACTTCGTTGTGTTCCAGTGCAGGCCAACTGGGATACATCCGTCCCTGGAAAGTGCTTTTCTGTTAGAATTCAGAATAATTACGCCATATTCGCTGGAAGTGAGTACTTTATCACCCACAACCGTCAATCTTGAGTTCAGGATGAGCCTTGTGCTGATAGCTCTTAGTTTATTCCGGTATTATGGGATTTCGTACTCGCCATGCTCCCATGGAAAATAGTATGGAAACTTCAAATGAGAAGGCGCGAAAAGTTTGGTGTCGGCCTTGCAATGAGTCTTGGAGTCTTGTAAGTTTGGTTTTCGTGACTAGGCCTGCGTTCCGTAAAACTTAACTGACAGAATCTCAAGTGCATCCATTTCTGCCTTCGTAAAGACATCTTACCTGCCTAACCTCAATAATACCTTCGATATCACCTGTGAGTTTAGATGCACCACACTTATCCCATCGTCAATTCTTGGTGACCTGCTTTGATAGCTTATTAACGCTAAGACAAATTCCAAGATTATGCGACAGATCTCCTTATCTGGGCAGGAGCCGAAACTGCTGTGACAATCATCGCTGTGTCCCTTCCATCACTCCGAGCCTTGGTCACAAAGATACGTTCCTCCCGCGGTAGCAGCAATCGTGAAGACAGAGACGGATACAATCTTCGAAGCAGGAAATCCTCCCGCGTAGAGGGCACTAGAGTCTTTGCCGGAAGCAATCGCAATAGAGCTACCACCGTTGTGGTTTTGAAAAATGACGACCAGAGCGATAAAAGCATTTTAGGTGGCAGCAGAGGCGAGGTCGAGAGCACAAAGGGACACGCTTCTGGTGTGATCATCAAGCGGACAAAGGAGGTAACTATCTCGTACGAACAGGCTAACAGTGCCTAGTTATATAAATGGCCAAAAATTATCTAGTCGGATATACTCATTTCCCCCAGTAATCTTGCTAGTACGTGGGTATGGTCCACATATGGCAGTGGGGGTGACCGCCTGCTATTCCAGGGAACCCCTTAGAATCTTGAAGCTATCCAAACCTATCCTATTTCTTGCTTCTACCATATGATCCGGTAGAATATTATCAATATCTCATGGATACCCTCCACCCTACTAAGAAGATTACTTTGGGGGGAGGGGGAGCAGTAGTGCTTGCGATATGATCTCAGGTAGAATTCGCAAAAGTGTATTGATGCACCTAACATATTCAATTGCGTTCTCTTCGCTCACATTTTACATTTTGAAGAGTACAATCACCGTAACGATATCTGAGCAATTGACCAACAGAAAGAGTATAGCCAAGTAAAGCATTGCTCTAGTCAGCAGATACATGACTAAAGTTCGTCAGCCGCTTTTTCCATCAGTTTCTTGAATTCGTCCTTGGAGGCATCTTCGGGGAGCGCAACGGTTGTAATTACCGCGTGGGATCCATTCTTCTTGACCTATTCCTTAATGGGTTTCCCTTCAAGAAGACATTGGCAGTTCGTGTCGCTCCAGGATCAGCGCCTGGTCTCGTATCTGGAATCTCTCCTTTACTGTTCCCCCCTGGTGATCTTGTTAGGAGAGTGGCGCGGATTACGGGATACTAATAATATTCTGCCAGAACATATGATAGAAGCAAGAAATAGGATAGGCCTGAATAGCTTCAAGATTCTAGGGAATTCCTAGAATAGCAGGCGATTACCCCACTGCCATATGTGGATCATACCCACGTACCAACAAGATTACTGGGGGTAAATGAGGATTCACTGCGATCCCAATGAAGCCGAGTATTTTGAGGTCTCGCTGCGATGATGGATATGCGACCTTCTAGGCTCTGCGGTGGGTTTCGTGAATTTCCGGAAAGTCACATCGAGCTTCTGAGTACTTGTCATTGTCTCAACAGCTTCCTTGGCTGAGCGTTTGAGGCCAGACATCCTTCCTCTCCTTAGCAATCTTTAAGACCATGGAGACAACAAAGAAGATTGCTTACTTGGTATTCGAGGTACAATGTTGAAATGAATAGATAATTGTGTGATTGGAGAAACAAAGATCTAATGACTTATTCACGGTGCTGCTCGAAGGTTGTATCAAAGGTGATGTGAGAATATTCCTTTGTCGAGGAGGCTACGTGGGTTTAAGAGATGCAAATCGTCGAAAGTTCGCATTTTGGCAAGGCTGACCGAGCAGGCATTGTTCGAACAGTGTCAAGCCTCGGCGGCAAGAACATCTATTTGTTTCGTTATTGAACATAGTCCCCAGTTGTTTGCTACAGGTTTATAGTTGTGCCTACCAGAATAACCCTGCGCTAAATAGATACCAGTGGTTGATACGGGCAATCGGAGTCTCCGGACTAGGCGCGTAGAAGCAAGACACAGCTTCCTCTTCCTGCCATTCTTCTCATTCTCAGCTTTCCGCACTATGAAATTGTTAAGAATTGTCCCTCCAAGATTTGCAGCTCGTCCATTTGACATATTAGATTTCAGAAGCGACTCTAGGAAACGCAAATTCGTGACGCAATCGCCAGTGGCCCGCTGATATTCCAAGGAAGCCCCACCGTCGCAATCGTTTTTCAACCATACCTCACGAAGATGGATGTCAGTTGAAAGGCGTTTCTCGTGTATGGATGATAACTGTCAGACCCGGGGAGACCAACAGGGAGTTCTCCTTTTTGGTCGAGTGGTATGGAGTTCCGATAATAACTAATGCTAGCAGAGTCAATGACGATGCCAGACTGAGTGAAAGACACGTTCAATTTGACGTGTCAGAGTTGCAACGTGTAGCGGCAGCAGCAGTGAATCGTGACAAATGCATTGGCATAGTGAAGCCGACCGAGGGTGGCTTTAACAAAGTCTTTCTCCTTACTGTGGATGATGGCAACGAGGTTATAGCTCGGATTCCTACTCCTATCGTAGGTCCGCATCACTTTACAACAGCCAGCGAGGTGGCGACCATGAGGTTCCTTCAGGATGTGCTGCAAATCCCAGTTCCGGAGGTCTTCGCATATTCCGCCTCTGCTACCAACTCAGTTAGTGCTGAATACATAATAATGGAGCGCCTTTATGGCGACAGTCTTGCATCTCGCTGGCTTTCGCTGTCGACCGCCGAAGTAAAGGAAATCATGTCCCAGATAGTGGATATTGAAGAGAAGCTTTTCTCCTTCACTTTCCCTGCTTATGGGAGTTTATATTATAGACATGATATTCCAGAAGACTCCCAAATCAGCGTCACAGCAAAACAAATCGGCGACTTTTGTGTGGGGCCGATATCAAAGCGACAATTCTGGCATGGAGAGAGAGAGAGATGATGCAGTTAGATCGTGGCCCTTGTCAGTATATTCGCCAGCCACCTTCCATACATAGTGTCATTCTGACGACATTCTCAATAGGGACAAAGCAGAAGACTTTTTGACAGCCACTGCACGCAGAGAACTTTCCTGGTTCTCCAAATACGCTATTCCGCAGCCCTGGAAGACTTTCCTTCTTCACACGAATGAGGCGATCGACCCTAGAGAACACGCTGCACTTCTTTCCGATTATATCCTCGTGGCACACTCCCTAACGCCTAAAGAGCCGGAATTCAAAACCCCTGTTCTGAGGCATCCTGATTTAAGCCTAGACAATATCCTGCTCGTACCTAATTCAACAAAAATCCTGGCAATTATTGACTGGCAGTATGCTGCTATTCTTCTACTGTTGACCCAAGCCGGGTATCCCGCATTCTGCGAGCACCACATGTCTAAGATCCAGTCTTAAAGAGACCAAAGCTGCCAGATCATTTTGAGTCAATGAGCCCAGTGGAGAAGGAACAAGCCATGTCAAAATTCCGCCTGGAGGAGGCAAATGTTTATTATACTGCTGCGACTGGTTTGGAAAACCCACTGCACTTAAGAGTACTTCAGCTTCGGCACCTTGGATTATTGCAGTATCTTATGGCACAGACGAGCTTTCAGTGGGACGCTGACTTCATAAATCTCAAAGCTGCACTTCTTGGCATTACGCGGGCTTGGGGTTACATCTCCTCCCAACCTTGCCCCATCTCATTCTCCGCTGGAGAGCAGGAGAAGGCACTGAATGATGCATCTGAATGGAACGAATGTACTGAAATCCTTTCCACAGTCAGAGACTCGTTGGGTATTGATGCTGAAGGAGGAACAGATCCGGATATGAACATGCTCGAGAGATGAACCAGAGATGGAGGCTAGAAATGCTGGCGCATGCTGATGATCATGAAAAGGAAATATGCTGGCGTAGCTGGTCCTACAAGGATGATGATGACTCATCAACTCCTCCCAAGACCTAAGACTTTTGTGTTCTACAGCTGTATTCCTATTACTGGGCGAACAATTATCCTGCATGCGTATGATGCGCATCTTTTCCTGTGATACCCCTCTGCTGACGCTACATGTTTGAATAATATTCTGTATGGTGGTCCAATGGTCAAAAAAATGCAGCAAGGTTATTTCTTAGTGTGGCAATTCATAAGTAATCTTATGGTTAGTTGTCCTCGAGCTCTGTGGCGAGGGAATATATCTTATATTTTCTATGCCGAATAATTTTTCTGTACGACGGCCATCTTCTATACTCGAAAGATGAGGATCTAGATCTACATCTACCTTCAATTTTTGATTTAACACTTAAATTTCTTCTCTCACAGCCGTGGATAGAAAAGAAAAGAAAAAAAAAAAAAAAAGTGGTCGTTCGAGCTAATAAGTTAAGCCTAAAAGTCGGAGTTCTCTGCACGTATCTTCAAAATCAATGAGGATCTAGAAATATTTACTGTAGATACTTTGAAGTTAACATTCTAGAGTAATAGAGTTTCAAAGCTTCTCTGTACTTATGCGTAGTGGAAAAAAACATTTATGAGTAGTTCTTTAGTATACGTTACTTTGCAATTTATCGACACTAAATGCTCAAGATAGCTAACTGTCATCCAGAGATAATGATAGTATGCATATTTCCTGATGTATACAGTTCACAACCGCAACTGAAGCTGAGAGACCTAAAGTCCGTAATCGAATTTTTGTGGCAGACACGATGCAATTCATTAACCTACGGATATTAGTAGGTGCTCATTTAGTGAAACAACTCCTGCTAAATCCTAATCTGTGCATTCCTTTAAATATTGTGCTTTCCACGATATCTTAGACCCCGGACTGTTTTTCTGTCAATAGAGATGGATTTGTTTCTTGGCAAGAATAACTACGTGCTTTGGGGTCTCTTGGGAAATCTGGGTTAATTGAGTCCTGGGGATGTCATGCGCGGCGACGGTTTGTGGGGATAATTCGACCAAGAGGCGGACTCCCGTCCTTTCACTGCCTCTTCTCTCTGACCTCGAGGCTGATGTTTTCTGAAACATTCGACGTAAGTCTAATATTTTACTTTGTAGCCCAGAACACAAAGAACCCACATCCACACAACCACTTCTTCTCTGTGCACAATGATCCCATCTTCGGGACTTGGGCACTCTAGCAGGTAAACACTCCTTAATTCCAGATCATGGACGCGGCTAATATGGAGCAGGGCTTCCTCTGAACGTCCTGTGCAAGTTATAGCTGGCAGCGGAAAGAACGTCTACTACATTCATCCTGGAGTCTTAGCATCATGCAACTCACCAGTGCTTAATGCCCGAATAGCTGGACCATGGCAGAATAACGACGAAGACAGGCCTCTTGACTAGAGCAACTTTGATGAGCAGACAGTTGAATATGTTCTCAATTATCTTTACACCAAGGACTATTACGCACCTGAGTTGACTTCTGGATCTGCGTCATCTTCCGGCGGGGTTATCCAAAGCTCAGTCCAAGGAGAAGGCCAAAGGTTAATCACCCATGTTTATGACAAAGAATGCGACTAACTAGAATGCTAGATGTCGAGTCAGGATTATCTCCGGAGAAAAAGCATGTAGTTCAACAGACTGAAAAACATGATAGGCAGCCGCAACGACCTCTCACTCCTTTGGACAAGTGCCTTGACGCTGGATTACCTGCCGAGAGCCGCCCAGGGGTCTTTGTTCAAGCATCCAAGCAGCGAGAGGAGAGCATCGGAGAAGCAATCCTTGTCCATGCAAGGGTGTACCACTTTGCACATTATTTCCTGCTCCCTGGGCTAGAAAATCTGGCATTACAGCGCCTTACACAGGCCCTGATTCTAGCGGATGACGTGAAGATGCAAAAGTTATTTCCACACCTTGCAGATGCTGTCCGTGTGGTATATGACGGAACTCCGAGTTGTGAGCAATTCCAGGATCCGGCGGAGAAATTGCTTTCTCATTTTGTTGCGTTGAAGTACCGACTTGCTTTCGGGTAAATATCTCGACGCGCTTCTTGCAGAGGGCGGAGAATTCGCAATTGACGTGACGCAAAAGCTTGCTCGACGGTTAGCGGAAATGAAGGCCCTCCAGGCCCAAGTTAAGAAGACCGCAAATGAGGAAAAAGCTAGTCAAATTAAAAAATTGCTGAGGGAAATAGATAAGTGGTAGAGTTGGGATGCGAGTAGACCTCTTGGCCAGAGGAGATCGGCGGCTGACGGGCCTATCTTCCGATGTCGGAGTGGGCAAACTGACACGTCTTCCCCCAGAGGCCGACAGCGTGGCTCATTTGCTTCTCCCTGAGTCAGCTAAGATCATTGGTACTCAGGGAATCACGATGTATCAATAGCGGCCTAGCAGTAGGAAGATGGATTGTGTTTACAGATGGGTATTATGGGTGCTGGCTTGGGGATGGATGAGAGCGGATATCAGAATAAAGTGTCAACGATGCCCACCTCAGCGGTAGTTTAAATCTTAAACGCGCGCGAGATGCCTTGTTGAAGCTACTGATCTAAGCTTAAAAGAAACCTATTTTTCGACTTGATTGATAACCTTGTCCTGACTGCACCGAAGGCCGGCGGTCGATCGGCATTCCGTGCCAAGCATTGATGCTTTCGGCCGATGCTCCGGTCCGCCGCTGCGTCATGGAGTCGCGCAGAAAGCATTCATCAGAATATAAGTCGAGTTCCGCCATGCATTGGATTGCGTACCTTGTTTGTGGCTGATTCTAGTATTGAATTCAATGCGAAAATCATGCAAAACCAAAGTTAGCCAACATACTCAGACGATCTCATCCTTGAACAGCCGCCATAATGCTGCGCACCGTCCTCTCTCCCGCTGTTGCGCACAGCTCCGCGCCAACGATCCGATATTCCTTCTACAGCAGCGCCAGATCTCTACGTCTAGGACCTTCCTCGATATTATCCCGAAATCTATCCTCCCTCCCGAATCTACCTCTTTTCCGCGCCCTCAGAGATCATGATCCCTCCCACACTGCCGTCGTGCATAGCGTCTCTGGGCGCTCATTCACGTATAATAACCTCGTGGGCGATGTGCTCCGGACTAAGGAACATTTGACTGAGAAAGCGAATGGCATTGCGGGCGAGCGCATCGCATTTCTTGCGGAGAATGGATATGACTACGTGGGTACTGGCTCTCTTGCCCTCTTGTTCTGTTACCGTGTGATCTTCACGGATTGAGATATTGTTGATGAGCTATGAGGGAAAGATAGTTGCTAATGGAGCTGCCTAGTAATATTGCTCTCTATCCTCGCGAGCAATGCGATCGCCTTGCCTCTCTCCCCCGCGTTTCCAGCCAGCGAGCTGAAGTATATCATGGATAACTCCCAAGCGAAGATGTTGGTGGCCACGGATAAGTATAAGAATAAGGCAGAGGAGGTCTTGAAGACAGGTCTAGAGAGGGAACCTGTCTTTGATCTGAGAGAGAAGACCAAGACCGGAGCCAGCACTACAGAATCAGTGGAGTTCCAAAATCTCAACGATACCGAGCTGAACGGTGGGATGATGTTGTATACTTCTGGAACGACCAATCGACCGGTAAGATCTCTTGGGGATAATCCTCGTGCAATGATTTTCTGCTCGAGATCTAACTGTCTATTGTAGAAGGGCGTCCTCATCCCGCAGTCCGCGTTGACAGCCCAAGCCAACGCCCTCATCGAGGCATGGAAATATACACCCGAAGACTACCTTCTCCATCTGCTTCCTCTTCATCACATTCATGGCACTGTCAATGCGATCTTGACGCCTCTGCTAGCGGGCTCGTCAATCGAGTTCATGTTTCCATTCAACACCGACGCTGTTTGGAACAGGCTTGCTGCTCCATTCTTGCCTGAATCGGCAGCTAAGCACAAGATCACTTTCCTCACTGCCGTCCCAACAATCTACAACCGTCTCATGACCAGTTTCCCTTCTCTTCCTGCAGCCACACGGGAGGCGGCGTGTAGGGCCATCTCCCCGGAGAACCTCCGTCTCAACATCTCTGGCTCAGCCGCCCTCCCGAGCCCGACCAAGAATGCTTGGAAAGAACTCAGCAACGGTAACGTTCTGCTCGAGCGTTACGGAATGACAGAAGTTGGTATGGCGATTAGCTGCGGTCTCGACTTCGCAGACCGCGTAGACGGCAGCGTCGGTTGGCCTTTGCCATCTGTGGAAGCTCGTCTTTACGATACCGAGAAGGACGAAGTTATCGAGCCAGGTGAAGAGCTTGATGCTGAAGGCCGCGAACGCGTGGGAGAGATCCAGCTGCGAGGACCTACAATTTTCCGCGAGTATTTCGGGAACGAGAAAGCTACACGGGAGACGTTTATGGATAGTGATGATGGTAAAGGTAAATGGTTCAAGACAGGAGACGTTGCCGTCCGACGACATGTCGAAGGCGCTGGAAAAGGCACCAGTGGTGAGTGGGCGCAGGGCCAGATGTACTTCATTCAGGGCCGTCGCAGCGTTGATATCATCAAGAGTGGCGGAGAAAAGATCAGCGCATTGGAAATAGAGAGGGAACTCCTGTCACTGTAAGTTCGAGACCCTTTTTCACGTTTTTCGGTCGTTCTGAAAACTCACCAAGTGATTCACCAGCCCTCAAATCGCCGAGGCTGCTGTCGTTGGTCTCCCATCTGAACAATGGGGTCAGAAGGTCGTTGCCATTATCGTCCTCCACGCCGAGGGCAAGACAAGCGGTCGTGGAGGAAAGCCGTTCAGTGCCCTTGACATGCGGCGTGCCTTGAAGGACCGTCTGGCGCCGTACAAGATCCCGCATGAGATGAAGGTTATCGAGGGTCATATCCCGCGCAACGCAATGGGCAAGGGTAAGCCTGTCCCTGGGAAACAGTTATGGTATGTATTTATTATGCTGACGATTTTTAATCCAGTGAACAAGAAGTCCCTGGTGAAGGAAGTTTTTGGTGATCTTGCAGAATCGACGCCTCGCAAGCCAGGTATCTAAGAACAAATTTCTGTATATAATGATATACAATGTACATTGAAGATAGACAAATCTATCATGTATAATAATCGGCAACTATTCTTTTTTCCCACTGGACTTCATCGTCAAGAAACGAGAAAATAGCCATGGATCAAGCAGACTTCCAGGAACAGCTTTGTCCTGAAAAAAAAAAAAAATCTGGAGACGGAAAACCTGTCCACTCAGTAACCTCGGCTGCAATCATTCCATTTACATTTATCCGGTATTGGAACTAGGAATTATTACGTACTCTTCTCATACTACTGGACTGATCCAGATCCAACCATCCCACTAGTCCATTCCTCGAGATGGGTGCTAAGCGAAATCAGACCCCATTTCCCCATAATAATTAAATGTGCCATTGCCACGTGAGCCAGATAATAGTCCTGGTCATCTCACCTTCCCTATGGAGGTTGATAATTCCACTACTCCGTAGCCGCCCAGGAGATTACCAGATTGTGCTCTGTATGTCTCACAGCCTCCTTGGAAGTCAGATAAGAACATTCCCACCAACTTCTCCTAGGTGAAAACAGGGTTACACTCATGGCGTCTTTTGACTTTGGGGCTTCTGGCCTAAGCGGTTGTGGCGCTGGGGTAGGAAGTTGTTCAGCAGGATACCCGTCAAGCGACCAGAGACATGACCATTCGGATGGGAGGGGTTTGAATACGAAGTCAGCAGGAAGAGAGGGTGTATTATGCAATTTAAGAGGGCTCTTGGGCTCCCTGAGGAGTATTACTCTAGTAGTAGGTAATGGACTTGCAGTAATAATATAATTATTGGGGGTAGTTGCTCATGGTGGATTGGTGGATTTCATTCGTTCTCCGAGAAAGCTTGGATTGGCCAATCAGCGACGAAGAGTGACAAATTTGACAAGTGCAACTCCCGCTCGACAGAATGTGCGACACCAATTTCGTTTGCTTCTATTTAGTTCACACATGAGATCGACTGCATACAGCTGATTGACATGTTACATCTGAATGGATTTGTTAGTCTACGGACGTTCTATGCGTGATCTGAGTGACCATGTCGTTCTCAAGCTGGGATGATGCTGGAGGTAATCTTTGCTGGTCTTTGCTTCGCGTCAAGCTTACCAAGCCTTTTAACGGCCTTTGGTCAGCGACTGGCCTATGAGGTGGAGAAGGGTTGAGGGTGCGAACGTGCCAATGAGCTTTGGCCCGGGGATTCTCGAATAGAGTGCCAAGAAGCGTGGCTTTAGCCAAGCGGCAGAAGACTTTCAGTGTTGATAGTCGGGATCTTGGCTGGTCGGACTGGCTGACAATCACCATCAACACGAGAGGACGATGGGGAACCATGATAAGAAATATCGCTGTGATGCAAGAAAGAGGATCGCATTACCCGATTGTACGGGTGTTACCGGATTCATGGAAGATCGACGACATGATGATGGTTCACTGCAGATGGCAGCCACAACGTTACAATGACTAGCGATTTAGTCTCTGCGGACAAGGGGTCTGGTCTGTCCCGCGAGATACTATCACCACCACCAAGGGACAAAGCATTCGGACCATGGCAATGTGGCTGACCTCGACCGATTACTACAAGTGAGGTGATCAAATTGGCTTTCGTAACAGATGGCCCTGCAACAAGATAACGCGGGGAAAACGGCGGAGAGAACCGCTCATGAAGTTAGAACTAGCGGTTGGCACCGGTGTTGGCATGCTCTCCTCTCTGGAGGAATTACCGTTTCGAGGATAGAGCCTTGAGAGAATAGGCCACCCGGCGGTTTCATCGCGGAGCACTGTCTGCAACCTGAGGGCTCGAGAGTCAGATGAGATTGGGGAAGAAGGCGCGTGCTCAGCATTTCAGGAACTTCTGCCGTGCCTTTGATCGCGATCGAATATTGGAAATTCCTCCTGTATGGGCCCCGAAGTTAATCTGGTGAATAATTACTGGTCACCAGAATCGAAAAATGGGAGGATAGGGCACACCATGTTGACTACTACGACCGGATAGGACTAGCATCGCTAGTATACTTGGTATTTACAACCGTTCCGGATGCGGTTATGCACCAACTTCAGATCCAGACACCGCAGTGTCCACCGATCCCACAAATGGGAATGGATTATGCGGCTCGCACAGGCTTGGCATTTTACTTCTCACGCGACATGAGTCGCCACAGATAAGAGGCGACCACGGATCACCAGCCAAGGAAGCTCCAGGTACAACATTTCCGTTAACTATGTTTTGCTTGAGACTTTTGCTCCGCTGCCACCGGCGGACTCCGACTCTAAGATAGCCCGACCCGGTAAGTTTCCAGAAACAACGTGGGGTCTGCTTTGTGTGGTTGCGACCTGTCATGGCCGTTTCCTACTGCCCTTTGGAGGTTACATCTGGGTCTCTCCGCTCGGCGGCGCCGAGTCTGTTGCGGCCCAGCGCCCGCTAGGATTCGTGGATTTCTTTCTGTTCCCGATCGATCGGCTCGCGAGTGTCAACCGGCGGGCACGCCTAGGCCCCTCCCGGTCTCTGTTCAACCCTCAGGATGGAACAACCTGGTCAAGTGGGAATTGGATTATAAGTCCACCCGGGGTACGTCCTAGGACGATCTCCTCGTCTCCTGTGTGCGTGCAAAATTCCTCCCCAGATCGTTGCGCCGGGAAGAGCTCTGCACAAGGCTACCTCCCACTGCCATCATGTCGACTGATCACGAGCTCGAGGCCGCGCAGTAAGTGAACCTGTGAACTGTAGTGTTTCAGAGGAGGAGGGGGAACCCTATGTAGAAAACGATGTGTGTGTGCTAACTTTTCAACTGGCAGACTGCACCAGCAGTTTGACGATGTCAAGGGTGCTCATCCCCCTGAAGATGTGTTGGGTGCGCCGCTGCCCACGAATCACGACTTGGTCCGGGATGAGAAGTTGGCACTTGGTGAGGTCGATGAGAATGTCCCTTCGATCACACCAGATGGCCAGGAGCCCACCGAGGACGAGAAGCGCGTTCTGCGCCATATCGCGGAGAACCTGCCCTTATCTGCATGGCTGGTGGCCGCTGTCGAGCTGAGTGAGCGGTTCACATACTACGGCATGTCGGGTCTATTTCAGAACTACATCCAGCGTCCGCTTGACGGCAGCCTGGGTCGTGGTGCCCTGGGTATGGGCCACCAGGGCGCCACCGGTCTCTCGACCTTCTTCCAGTTCTGGTGTTACGGTAAGTTATGGATAATAGAGTCCACAGAATGTATAATGTGCAATCAGGGCTAACAAAACATAGTTACTCCCATTTTTGGTGCTATTGTCGCAGATCAGTACCTGGGCAAGTACAAGACCATCGTGCTCTTCTGTATCGTCTATCTCATCGGTCTTTTGATCTTGGTCTGCACTTCAATTCCCAACTCCCTGGCACATGGCGCCGGTCTGGGGGGCTTCATCGTGTCCATCATCATTATCGGTCTGGGAACGGGTGGTATCAAGAGTAACGTCGCTCCATTGGTAGGTGGACCTGGTTCCTACTTCTTTTTCAATAAATCATAGCTCATTTTTTTTTTAGATTGCGGACCAATACACTCGTAAGAAGATGGCCGTTAAGACCCTTCCAAAGGGCGAGCGCGTTATCATCGACCCCGCTATCACGGTGCAGCGGATCTACATGATCTTCTACGCCTGTATCAACATTGGCTCCCTTTCGCTGCTGGCGACCCCGTACATGGAGCGAGATGTCGGCTTCTGGTCCGCTTACCTGCTCTGTCTGTGCATGTTCTTCTGCGGTACTGCCGTCTTGATCGTTGGCCGCAAGTATTACGTCGTCCGTCCGCCGCAGGGATCGATCATCACCAACGCCTTCAAGGCTCTCGGTTTGATGCTCATCCACCGCAACATGGATGCACCCAAGCCCAGCTGGCAGGCCGCTCACGGAGGCAAGCGCACTAATCTGCCGTGGGATGACCACTTCGTCGACGAGGTCAAGCGCGCCCTGGTGGCTTGCCGCGTCTTCGCTTTCTATCCTATCTACTGGGTCGTGTACGGTCAGTTCTCTGGCAACTTTGTCACCCAGGCCGGTCAGATGGAGGGTCACGGCATCCCCAACGACCTGATGCAGAATTTCGACCCTATCTCTATTATTGTCTTCATCCCAATCCTCGAGCTGTCCGTATACCCCCTCCTGCGCCGTCTCCATATCCCGTTCAAGCCCATCACTCGTATCTCGCTCGGTTTCATCGTTGCTTCTCTGGCCATGATGTACGCTGCCATCGTCCAGCACATCATCTACAGCGCCGGTCCCTGCTACGATCAGCCGCTGGCATGTGACGCCGCAATTGTCGACGGTGTCGCCCAGGGTAACCATGTACACATAGCTATCCAGACCCCTGCCTACTTCTTCATCGGCATCTCTGAGATCTTCGCCTCCGTGTCTGGTCTGGAGTACGCGTACACTAAGGCGCCACCTACCATGAAGTCGTTCGTCCAGTCCATGTACCTGCTGACCAACGCCTTCGGCTCGGCCATCGGTGAGGCTCTGACGCCCGTTGCCTACGACCCGGCCATCCTGTGGATGTTCGTCGGTCTGGCCTGCGCTTCCTTCACGACTGGTATTCTCTTCTTCTTCATCTTCCGCCACCTCAATGACAAGGAGGAGGAGATGAACGCTCTGGATGCGGATGAATATCCCCCGGCGCCGCCTGTGGCTCCGACTGAGGAGAAGAACTAGACATCCTTTCTCCCTTAATTTTCATGTATTATAACCATATATGTCAGTATACCACCACAGTACCGAAGTATGTATGGTTTCTCTTCTCTGATCCTGTCTACACCGCTTGTTTCGGGTTATTGCTCTGTGCGTATACCTGCGTAGTGGACATCGCATGGCGTGATCTGGGTAATGCATTTTGCTGAGCAGATATGTTGATTCGTTTATACTCCCTATTTGCTGCTATACAGCGTGGTGACGTTGCTAGAATAATTCTCGCCTAGCCGTGCATACTTTTGAGGAATCGGGGGTCCGATTAGAGGAAGGGGGGGGGGAATATGGTGATGACCAACATCTTAAAATAATGAGGCAACAAAAATCTTATATGAATTAAATATATGAAATAAATATAATTTTTCTATTTGTTCTGAGTAATGTAGTGGTGTGTACTCTGCCTTCGCGGTATAGCTGTGATTTTAGTGGAATCTACGATCAATTGATCTCTTCATGATCTCTGAACAACCACCCCTTCTCCAGAAGACGAATATCCTCCTCATCTCCTTCTGCAGCAGCAATGAGCGAGACGCTTTAAGTTCAGCAATGTTCTGAACAGCCTCTTCGTATCTATCATTACTGACTTAACCGTCTTCACTTACTCCTATTTGCTTACGCCGGTAATTTACACCTTTGTTCAGAGCGAACCACTGTTCCTCCTGTTCGGCGAATCTGTCCAATTCTTCCTCAGTAAACTGCACGGGGCACGGTATGCCTTTCGTATGGGGAAAGTAGGGTCAATAATTGATCATGCGAACCAGTGCTCTCAGCACATCAGGTTCCCACTCCATTGCCTCCCGGCTTGGTCGACAAGGTACTGACGGGGAAGAAGAATCGGATCGCGAAGAGCTTCGAGATGTGCTTTGTTTAAGTGACCGTTGAAGACGCGGTAGTAATAATAAAATAGAAGACGGCGGCGATAGAGATCATCAGCTTCTGATTTTTCCTCAGGAGAAAGTGTTTCGTAGTCGGATGGAAGTGACGGCTCTTCTAGGCGAGGAGATTGTTCAGTATCTGGGTTTTCGAATGCACGGGGATACCCCGCGACTAGGAGACGGTGCTCAAGTCTAGTATGTTGCCAGCCAATGATGCATGAAATGGAGCCGTCCGATGAAATGAAGATGTTATTGGGATTTAGGTCTGGAAAAGGTGAGGACTTCCCTGCAATATACTAAAACGGGATATAGATGTACCTGGATGGTGAAGAGTAGGTCTATTAAGCGGACTGTCAACGGCTTTTGGGAGCAAATACGGTGCCAAGACAAGGTATTTGTCTAAGAGGCGGAGGTAATCTTCCGGGGATTTCTCCCCTGGGAAGATACCATTGTGAGGGAAGTCGAGTTCCAGGGGTTTCCCATAATGTCGTGTTCATTCGATTTCCTTTTGCGCAATGGACCCTAGATACTCCGCGGGACAGATCCCTGTGATGGTCAATACCGCACGGTTTGCAAGGCGACAAGGTATACTCACATGGCCCACGACAAAGGTCGAGGCTTACTCTTTTCCCATACCAGAACATATAGTCTGCGGTAGGACCAATACAGAATGTGTCTGAATCCGGGCCCTCCTCAGCATCAGCCGTATATAGCGTTGATTGAAGATTAGAAGGAACATGTTTCTTGAAGTAAATGCTTCCTGTCGAACGGAAAGGAAGATCAAAGAACTTCTTCTCGATTTCAACAAAACTGGAGGCGAGTATATGTCGCTTATGCTTACTCATCCTTAGCCAGCGTGTCTCCAGGCCAACGCCTGAAGCCTTTTCCATGATAATGTATTCGACTCCTGTAGGATTAGTATTAGAAGAGGAATATCCATATAGTTTAGGCACAGGGATAGCTTTGGAATGGAGGAATTCTAAAGTAGCAGCTTCACTAGCAGTGGCATAATGTTTGGGCGCAGCAATATGATAACGAATCTTGACGATCGCTTCAAGGCCATCCTCATATTCACAAGGAAAACTCGGTTGAAACCCCCTTCTGCAATTTTGGTGATGGATGCAGCACGTCCATGACTTTGGCCAAGATGCTTTTCAACCTCCCGCAGAAGGCCATCGGGGTCGAATTTGACGTGACGTTTCCGCAAACGGAGATCCCCGTTGTAAAGAAACCTGCCCGAGGTGTAGGAGAATAGGGTTTGGTGGGAGGAGGTGTTTAGAGGGGATTTTGGTAAGTGATAAGGTGTGTAGGAATGATGAAATGTAGAGAAGCTGCGTTTGAGTGATGGCAATTTATAACAACAAGATTGGGATAAATTGTATCTCTTTAAGATGGGCCTTAACATTTTTGAGGCGATGTAGCAGCTGTATACTATTCCTGCATAACGACCGGTCTGCAGGAATCCGAAGCACGGGATTGGTGGTGACTCAATGGCGAGCCAAACAACTTTCAGTCGTATGAAGTTTGGCCAAATGAACAAGCTAATGGGAGTGAATCATAGAAGTGACCCGATTAGGTTCTAGTATACAATCTATCGGGTATCATGGTGGCTTCTGAGGGCAGAGAAGCACTCCATTTCTAGTGTCGTTGGGAACAAAGGGCATAATCAAAATAAACAAACCAAACTTGCTTGCCCGTATATATGCTGTCAGACCCGGGGAGACCAACAAGGAGTTCTCCTTTTTGGTCAAGTGGTATGGAGTTCCGATATATGCTCCAGTTAACATCGCTTTTGATCCTAAATTTAGTAGTAATGAGTAAATTGAACTGTTTCTTTCGCTATGTATAATGGAACTCGGCGATGTCGAACCTTCTGAGGTTACGCTCAAGGAGAAGCTTTTTAGCTCGAGATGTTCAGAAATATTCCTTGTTGATATCCGTGAGACGACATATATAATGAAGGTGGTAAGTGATTGTTGCCCGTTTCAACATACCTACTCCATATTCTCGCTAATATTTCTTATAGCATCATGGACAGAGTCCTCCCACATGGACACCTCCAGGCCGTGAACCGACATTCATATTTGTGAATTGACTCCATACAGACGACTGCAGGTGCACGGCCTCTGTGATGCGGTATCGTGCCTCGCTTCTATGGGACAATTGAAAAGCTCGACTGGTCACGCTATCAGCCTCATTTGAATATGTTCGCTACGGATGAATCCCCTCCTAGCGCCATCTTCTTAGAATACATCCCCAATATGGAGCCCATATATCCGGAATACTACACAAAAAAGCGGGCAAACTGTTTCATTCGTGGCATCCAAGAGATCCATAAAGCCTTAATTTTCCATAGTGATGCCAAGCCGAGGAATATGATGATTATCAGGGATGATCCAGAACGGGTGGTTTGGCTTGATTTTGATCAAGTGCAAACCTATCATGCGGACAGCATCACTGAAATGCAAAGAGTATTTATTGAGGAGGAGTTAATGGTATCTCAATTTATGGATTCCTTGGTCAGTATACACCCATTAATTATAGTAACTCAGGTCATCACTGGGGTCTAGCTGATGTTCTCATTGCAGAAGGTTGATCACGAGCGAGGAGAATAAAGGAGACGTATCTTTATTATTGCACCTGAAGTTGGATTTACAAAACATTAGCGAATAATAGCGAGGTCATACACTTTCTTCATAGCATTTTTGCTTGGAGGTTTGCATTCCACGCCTCTCTTTTCTGTTTCACTGGTGATGATTGAGGTAGTAAATGTTCCACCTCAAACACATCACCTAGATAGTGGTCTGCTTTCGTCTCATGATTCGTGCATACAGATTGTCCGGCTTAACAAACCATCTGTTCCTGCCCGGCATGTACTTGCTCCTCTGTGGTTCCCCATCCTTTGTGAGGAATTCAATGTCATAGTCTCGGATCAAGAGTGGAATAAGCTTGTTCATCTCCAATAGGGAAATGTTCTTTCCGATGCAGGTCCGGGAACCTAAACCGAATGGCATAAAACTCTGTTCGATAGCCTTCGACTTTTCGCCACTATCACCCTCCACAGCGTTGGCTTCGAGCCATCGCTCAGGTCGATAGTCGTCTGCATCTGCGCCGTATACGCTTTGGTTGCGATGGGCGACCCAGCTGTTGACTCCGACAGTGGTCTATAGAACCGCGTGGTCAGTAGTTTCTTTCCAGATAATGAACCAAAACACTTACTCCTGCTGGAAAGTACTGTCCACAGATCACGGCACCACCCTCTGGGACTATCCGCCATATAGGCAATCCAGTTCCTGGATGCATACGCAATGCTTCCTTGATCGCCGCCTGGAGGTACGGGAGTTTCTGCACCTGCTGAAACGTCAACTGTGACTGGGACATGAAACCAGCGCTCTCGATCTCCTTGCGCACGCGCTCAAGACAACGAGGATGTCGGTATATATAAAATAGAACGGAGCTCAAGCTCAGTGACGTGGTGTCGCTTCCTGCGCCGATGTTTGCTCCTGCATTAGTGGAAACATCCCAATCGGTGAACGTCTTAGCACCATCGTCCTTCTGCTGCGCATGGATGAATTTCTTGGCCATATAGATGGGGCCATCTTCTGATAGATCTATCTTTTGACTCCGCGTGATAGCGATTCTTGAATCTGTGAACTTTTGTGTGACAGACCCATCTTGGGTGTCGGAAACCATTCGCAGAAGCATTTGAAATGGTCGGAGTCCGATGAAAACCCCCAAGAAGGAGCTAAATGAAATGCCCGTGTCGAGGTTTTTGATCAGATTATTGACATCATCGCCCTTGTTAAGGAATCCAAACCGTTCGCCAAACTAGTCATGTTAGTATTCTTCTGCAGATCTCATGCCTGGCATTTAGTGACATAGGAAAGATCCCCGACTTGTATATGACTAATACAGGACAAAACTCACAGTAATATCCCCAATGACGTCAAAGGCATAGCACTGCAGCCAGTGAGCCAGGTTTATGCTCGCATTCGTTGAAGCGAACCTGGCAAAATGCTCCCGCAGCAAGCGGATACAGTCATCGACATACGGTTCGTAGGACACCAATGCCGACATGGAATACATGGATGCGACCTTCCGCCGCATCGTAGCGTGCTTCGTGGGATTCCTCTCCGAGAAAAGGTTTGTCTGATCTGGATGAGGACCAAAATTCCAGGCATCATACCATTCCCCCTTCACCCATTGTGATCCGTGACCGTATATCGTTTTCAGAGCGTCGGGATCATCGATACTGAAATATCCAGGGGCGATTTGGACAATCTTGCCTAGTTATCTAGTCAAAACTTGTGGCCCACATAATAGATGGATATACCCCCAAGACAGGGCTTACCTCGCTCTCTGTGCAGGATGATATTAGTCCAGTGAAAATCACATCGGTATATCTGCCACAGGTACCACAGCTTCGTGAACTTTGCGAGCTGTGGCCCAGGGATCTTTCGACTCCATGGTGCTGGTCGAGAAATGAAAAGCCCCACGACTGCTAGGAAGATAAACCCAGCGCCGAGAATTAATGGTGATAAAGAAATAAGAGCCATTGAAGAGGTTCAGAATGACCTTCGAAGCATGTATCTAAACACGCGAACACGAAAGACGTAGGAGTCATCGTTGTGTCTCAGGACTCCTTATAGATCAACTAAAGGACCGGCAATTGATAGTATAACAGAGACTCTTCTTGCAGTTCTTGTGATCGAGAAGGAGAAGTGATCGTCGTGATCTTCGTGATGCTGTTGCAGTCTTGTCCTCTTCTCGTGGCGACAGCCATACAAATGAAGGATAACAGAGATGGAAACATCTGACTCAGCGGAAGCTTAAGTTCCGTCCACTACACTCCCCACTATTTCGTCTACAAGACTTGACAAACATAGATCAGGCTAAGATAGTACTATACCGATAACGACCTAGAGTGTAAGACGATCGACCTTCAGTGGGTCTGCAGAGCTGGAGTCACATAAGGAGTTTCAGATCATCCGCCGCAGCAGGCTCATGTTTGCCAGTCACAGCCGTCACAACCATCACAGCCAATTAGATAAAGTCGATAGTGATTACTTCAGCGGAATTTATCTACAAGAACCAAAAACCGATGCCGAACATCGGTAGCTGGAACAGTCAAGCACCGACGGCAAAGTGTGAAGTATGTGGAAAGGCTCCATATATTTCCAGTTTCGTCGATGCTGTGGCTACGTAACTCGCCTTGCATTAACCAAGCCTTCGCCGGGAACCCAGAAAGTAGCTATGGATTAAATAACTGGAAACATCCAGCATTATAGTTCCGGAGTCCTTGATCGGTGTCCGGCAACATTCGGCGCCGTCGAACGAAACATGCCCGAATCGAGTCCAGCTTATATAGGTACGTATCGTACCTACATACCAGCCGGCAAGAAAAAAAGATGGAAGGCAGTAATTCCTCCTTGTTTTCTACGAGGTCCCCAAGAATGATGGTATGGAGGTCTGAGGTTAAGGATTCGACCTGGTGGTACCAGATCCGAAAACCCTTCCTGTCCACCTTGACAGGAACCGTCATTCTCTTGCAGCTCCTCTTCCTTTGCAATCTGTGCTATCTCTACGGAACACAATTCCACAACTCCTCACGCGCTCACAACCTCAAGATTCTCTATGTGGACTACGATGGGGGCGTGGTGGGCCGCTCAGTGCTAGCTGCGTACGACGAGCTGAAAGGTCACGATTTCCCTACTTTGATACAACATCAACCATCCGAGTATCCTTCTACAGACAAAGTGTACGAGGCTGTCTGCCACAGACAATACTGGGCCGCCATATATAGCAACCCGGATGCCTCAAAGCGACTCTCGAACGCCTTGTACGATGAAACGGCTGCATCCCAGTACAACAGCAGTGACGCCTTGACCTACGTTTGGAACGGCGCTCGATATCCTGCCTTCTCTCTCAGCTTCATCTATTCTAAAATAGAAACACTGATCCCTGTTGCGCGGTTAGCTTACAATGCCATCAACGGCACGGCGGCTGCTGCATCAATTGACTGGTCCCATTCCGCCACGGCGCAGACACTCTTCAATCCCATCTCAGGAACGGAAATCAATATCAAACCAACCGAACAAGGCGGACGTGTCCTGTACAACACGGTGTCAATGGTGATGCCAATTATCCAACAATTCTTCGTCCTCATGGCATTGAACGGGATCTCAACCGGAATGCAGCTTTACACCAAACTACATCCGCAGCGCAACGGCATTATTCGTCTCATTCTTTCAGCGATATACACCCTACTTGGATCACTCTGTATGGCGGGCTACATCTGGGCCTTCCGCGAAAATTGGTCCATTCATGCCGGCCAATTCTTCCTCACGTGGATCGTGTGCTGGTTATACATGCACATTAATTTTCTCATCATGGACGTGGCAACTACATGGATACCGATGCAGTTCATGTCTTTTTTCGTCCTGACGTGGGCACTTACCAATGTCTCCAGCACGATTGCTCCACTCGAGCTCATCCCAGGGTTCTACCACTGGAACTATGCACTTCCGTCATACGAGACCTACCAAGTCCTCGCCCAGGTATGGAGTGATGGGTGCGATAATCAGTTATACAGAGCCCTTCCCATTCTCTTTTCCTGGTGGCTGGTGTTTTTAATTACGGCAATCTTTTCGCTGCATTATCGGTGCAGAGTAGCTGTTAAGGACAGCGGTGCCGAGACAGACAATGATATCCAGCTCGAGGAACACAAATAGAACATATGATCTTCATCGTGATAGTTCCAAGGGGGTTGCAGTTTCAGAGGGAAGATTTGTATCATTTTTACCTTCTTTTGATTTTTGCTTTGATTTTTGTTCCTTTTTCTTTTTATTTTTGATTGGATTTGTTTTATTTTCTCTTCTCTAAAGACCTAGACTTTTATAGAGAGTTTTATTATGTAGAATATTTAATTAACTATAACTTCGAAAGATCCCTCTGCGGAACCGTTGTCCACTCCTTAACCTCCCCGAAGTCCATCACCCTATTAGAACCTCCAAATCGACCCAAGGTGTCTGTCCAGTTGCGCGACGCTGCAACTTCCTCATTCCATTTTAATATTTCGTGCATCTTAGGCGGTATCTTGTCCTGCATGGCGTCGATGATGGTCCGGCCAATAGTGGGAAGATATTTGAATCCTGTGCTAGTGTTAGTTTCCATTCCATATCTCCACATACCTATCAAGAGATAGTCAGGGAATGGAAAGGCTTACCTCGCCCAGATGCTCCGCATCCTAGAACTAAAGACCGGTACACTGGATGCTGATCAATGATGAACTCCCGGTTCGCAGTATCCGCACACCAACAGATTCGCGCGAAGCTGAACGGTCTATCTGCTAGTTGAGGCATGGTCTCTCGAAGCAGAGCGCGAATACGGGCCTCTGATTCTTTCGGAACCTGCATCTTCTCGAACGGTACACTAGCCACACGCCCGTCCGGAAAGCGAGTCATGTTTGTGTATCCCGGGTGTTCGTCACAGAGCTTGATCTCACCATTCTCATCCGGCTCGAAAAAGAAACCTTTCTCGATATTGAAAATGACAGGAATGTTCTGGTACAGTTTTCGCTCTTCAGGTGACAACGCAATATGTGCGATGGTCCATGCCGTGGGCCGCAGCTGGTCCTGAAAGTCGATAAATTGTCCAGCAGCTGCGCCAGCGCAAAGGATGGTTCTTTCTGCGCGGTAGATCTTGCCATCCGCGGTTATGACACCCTTCACATCGTTGTATTCGAATATCAGCGTAACGACCTTGCCTGCTGGGTCACCTGCAATTATTTTCACACCCAGTCGTTGAGCCTCGCGTGCTGCTGCTACTAGAGCATTGCGAGCCTGTGCCCATCCAGCGCCTTTACGGGTCAGATACCCTTTCCACCCCGGGAAGTCCCCGCGTAAAACGCCGGACGGAGCCAGCTTGCGAAAGTCCTCTGGTTGCTCGATAGGTACGATATTGTCCTCATCTCCGGGTCTCACACGTACCCCCAGACGGTCCATACCAGCTGGTGTATTCGCAGACATTAATAGGCCAGTGTCATGGTAATGGGGCTTGAAGAGAGGATCGTTCATCCAGGCCTCCATGGCCTCCATCGTCAGGGCAGTGTTGACATCCACCCGGTTCTGCTCAGCGCTATACTGGCCAGGAGATACGACCTTGTTCACATCGTTTGCGGCGGAAATGGGGGAAGGTACTGGATAGCGATCGAACAGAGTGACGTTCTTGTAGCCTTGTCGTGCAAGATGGAGAGCCGTCGATGTTCCCCAGGTTCCCGCTCCAACAATAAGGATGGGAGAAGATTGAGATACCGACATGGTTTCTGTGAAAAATCACCGCTGTTTCTCTCAATTGGACCAATAAATATTTGTTTCTTTAAGCTGGCTCAGACTTCACAGTGTCGCTGTCTTATCAGAACCATGGCTATATATTTATCAACAGTATCACCGATAACGGAGCAGGATGAAAATGTGATTATTTGCCATTTGTATTATGATCTCGTCCAAATCGCGTCCCAGAAGGTCCAGGCGATTGACTATGAGCCACATTACTGGGAGCACCAGCAGACTTGGTCCTTTAAGTTCTAGCTGATCGGAGATGTTGCTCACGCCACGAGATGTCGCTTCGGCCATCGTCCGCTACGGAGGGGGGAATTTCGGCCATAGACCAATCAGATCCATCCGCTTGGACCTGACTTGGGGTTTTTCGTATCAATGAAGTCGTTTATCTCCCCCACCTTAAACTTCGCTTGGACCTAACTGAGATTTAACCGGGGACGCTAAGCATTGGCATTCCCCGCCTCGACGGACACTTTACGCATGGAGAAGCATTCTCGGCGCGTATCTTAGTGGAACCCCAGATAGTGAGCCGTTCCTACGGGGACAAATATCGGCACACCTGAAAACGATGTATAAAAGACGCCATGCTAGCAAAGATGGACGGGGAGAAGTTGAGGTCTATTCGGTGATCGAGGTTGACTGGTCTAGCCATGGCGTCTACTCAAGCTGCATCCCTTGAAGGGGATATCGAAGGGGGAGATCGCAAATACCCCTACACCGATGGAGAGTCCAAGCATACACCAGTCACTGCTGATGAGGCGATTGAGATCGCCATTGGCGAGACGAATGTCGAATATACGGTGGAATCGGACAATTCTCCGTACCTGGAGGTGCGCGCCAACGTGCCGAACACAGATGATCCTACGATGCCCGTCAATACTGTCCGCATGTGGTTCCTGGGGGTAGTTTTTACTTTAGTATGCAATTCGAAAGGTATACATATATGCATTCACAGCAGCAGCTAACATAGTACAGGTCGGAACTGGAATCAATCAGTTCTTTTCCATGCGCTATCCCAGCGTCACCATAACTTCGTTGGTGGCCCAGCTGGTCAGCTACCCCATTGGCTGTATGCTCGCAAAGTTCTTGCCCGTCCAAAGCTTTCGTCTCTTTGGACGCTGGACTTTTATCTTGAACCCGGATAATCACTTCAATATCAAGGAGCATGCTGTCATCACTATCATGTCAAACTTAAGTTTCGGCCAATCATGGGTCCGTCATACCGCTGAGACTGTGGAATTGAAAGAGTCTAACGAGACTAGGCAAGCGCAATCATTCAAGCTCAGAAAGTCTACCTGAACATGTCCACCCCAGTGGGTTATCAGATCCTGCTGGCCTTGTCGATGCAGATGTTCGGTCTAGGTCTAGCCGGTCTGGCGTACAAGTACATCGTCGAGCCTCCTCAGATGGTAAGCCGTACTACCCTACTATATATTGAGTACAAGCTGACCCAGACTTCAGATCTGGCCTTCCACATTGGCAAACTGCGCACTGTTTGAGACTCTACATAGCGGCGCAAACCCAATCGCTGACGGGTGGCGCATTTCCCGGTACCGATTCTTTCTCTATGTCCTTATCGGCGGTTTCTGCTGGTATTGGCTGCCAGGTTTCATATTCACTGGTTTGAGTACATTTGCATTCATTTGCTGGGCAGCACCAAGTAAGTGTATTTGATCATCGGGGGAGCATCCCGTACTGACATCGAGGCAGACAATAAAGTGGTCAACAACCTCTTTGGGATGACCACAGGCTTGGGGTATCTTCCCACGACATTCGATTGGAGTCAAATTGCGTACAACTCATCCCCACTAGTGGTGCCGTTCTGGGCACAGGCAAATGTGTTTGCCGGATGGTTTTGCATTTACGCTGTAGCCGCACCGATCCTCTATTATACTGGGGTTTGGTATACATCCTATCTGCCTCTCACCGGATCTGATGCTTACGACAACACCGCAAACATTTACAACTCAAGTCGGATCTTGAACGACAAGGGGGAGTTCGACGAGGCCAAGTACAAATCGTACAGCCCACTGTACCTTCCTGTGACCTTTTCTCTGTCATACGGCCTAGGCTTCGCAGTCCTGAGTTGTCTCATCACGCATGTTGTCCTAAATCACAGCGAGGACATCCTCAAAACATTCAAGGGATCGAATAAAAAGGATATTCATGCGCGACTGATGTCTCATTACCCAGATGTACAGTGGTGGTGGTATGGCGCAATGACGGTGAGCAAGATATTACCTTTTATTCCTCTGAAAACAGCACCTCACACGTGTCCAGTTGATCGTCATCGCTGTATCCATTCTCGTTCAATACGTGTGGCATACCGGGGTTCCGTTCTGGGGAATCTTCCTGACGTTTGCCTTGGCAGCTGTCTACGTGATTCCTGTGGGCACGGTTTATGCAGTGGCCAACCTGAATAGCAACGTTTTGACCGTCTTGGGAGAAATTATCTCGGGATATCTCTTGCAGGGGAAGCCATTGGTGCTTTTGATATTCAAGGTATGTTAATCTCTTACCGCAGACGTACTCACACTAACCGACTTCAGTTCTATGCGTACACAGGACTGAGCCAGGCGATGATCTATGCTGCTGATATGAAGGTACGCCATTCGCCACAACTGGGGTGTTGGGTGTTCTAACAATCTCTAGTTGGCTCTATATATGAAGATCCCTCGTCGGACATTGTTCACAGCTCAGCTGATCGCATGTATCCTTGGCTCGTTAACCCAGAGTGAGCTCTTCCTCTATGCAACTCTCTCCTGACTACTGACCATGTTTCAGATGGTGTGCTCCTGTGGATGCTGGGACATGTCAAGCATGTCTGCTCTAGCGATCAATCGGACCATTTTACCTGTCCGCAAGGACGAGTCAACTACAACAGCGCAATTCTGTGGGGAGGTAGGTGCTTATACGTATGGATAGTATGTTGCCATACTAATAATGTCTGGATTAGCTATTGGACCGGGACGTCTATATAGCGTCGGGAAGATCTACTCCGGTCTCTTGCACATGTTCTGGATTGGTGCCCTGCTCCCGATCATTACATTCTTCCTGCGCAAAAGGTTCCCGAACTCGAGGATTTTAAATGCTGTCCACTGGCCCATTTTCTTTGCTGGAACAGGAAATCTTCCTCCTGCTGTAAGCCAGCATTTCTATTCAACTACAGATTTTGATTGTACTGACAATACCATATAGACTGGTATAAATTACTCCACAGCCTTCGCTGTCAGTCTTGTCTTTAACAAGGTGGGTCTAGACTTGCCAGATCAAAGACTATATCGTTATGGGAACTAACTTAGATCTAGATCATCAAATCACGCAAACCTCACTGGTGGAGTAAATACAATTACGTCCTATCCGCTGCTCTCGATTCAGGTGTCGCGACCTCTGCTATTGTGATTTTCTTCACATTGATCCTGCCGGGTGCTTCCTTGAGCTGGTGGGGAAATAATGTCAGCAGCAACACAGTTGACGGAAAGGGCACTCCATGGAAAGAATTGGGTGCTAATCAGACATTCGGGCCTACGACGTGGTCTTGATTTGTTATGTAGGAACTTATGGAAGATGTCGACAGGAGGCTTTCGTGTAATGCCAATATTATTTGTCCTGAAGAGACATATATATGATCAACAGTTCTAAAAAAGAAGAAGACCATATGATAATGAACTCCTATGTAGGTCGTGTGCCATCGGTTTTTGTGACATATGATTGGTGGATTATATGTTATCGCACTCGACTCCTTATCAACCCGAGGTCGACGGTCTCGATCTCCTCCTTTTAAACTTCACTACTTTAACCTCACTTGTGCACTTAAATTGCACTTCGCACGTTCTAGAAAGCATTAGCCTAAGTTGAATTCTCGGCTGTTCTCGCTGGGTTACTTTCATTGCATAGTTTCTGGACCCCTGTCGCTTGGTCCCACTCATTGATGACATTGTCTGGCATCTCTCTCGTGGACATCCATTCAATATCCTAAGTCGCTCTCATCTTGGTCATGTAAGAATAAATATCTATTCTCTGGTCTTAGATGCCTCGAAGAAGGAGCACAGACCGCATCGGGCCCCTAAAAACGCGGTCGCGCAGTGGCTGCCAGCAATGTCGCAGCAGCAAAGTTAAGTGCGATGAGAGATTGCCGCTCTGTACCCGTTGCTGGGAACGTGGCCTTCCATGCCAGAGGGGTGTATCATTGAAGTGGGAATCAGAGTACCTGAGTCGTGGTTTAACCTTTGGGAGAGCAGGTGTGTGGAAAAAAGACCAAGATCTGCATAGAGAAATCACGTCAACGACGGCGTCACCAACGCCCTCGATAGCGATATCAAGCGCTGTAGAATGCTGCGAATGGTTACCTATACCGCGGGTATATGATTGGAGCTTTATCAACAGTGATTATGCAACATTTGAACAGCTGCATGTCGTTCCTATCCCATCTAGTCCCTTGCTCTACCCGGCCGACTTGCAGGAGGGTGATGGCATTCGGGATGACTCAGGCATCTTGACTTTGCATCAGCCAATACGGCACGATTCATTGATGATGGCGACACGACTTGAGAGGCCGAGACGGTCGCTATCCATCTTTCCAGCACTCTCAGGAACGAAACATGCACGGCTCTTCGACTATTACTTCCAAGCTGTCTGTCCTCGGACCACTCCGAGTCTCAAGGAATCTTCCCCTTTCGCGGCGCTGATTCTTCCATTTTCGACAGTAGCATCACCGACTCTGGTCAAAGCGATCCAGGCGCTGGGTGCATGCCACTGGTCAAGATCTGATCCGAGTCTGGCTACGGTCGGTCTCCGCTTCAAGTCTACTGTTCTCAAGGAACTACGACACAAGATTGCTGCAGAAGGACGCTTGCAATGTTCAATGGATACTGAAGTTCTCGTCATCATGATGATGCTCTGCTTGTATGAAATCGTGGACGACTGCGATCAGCGCTGGACAGTGCATCTTCGTGGGGCAAAAGACCTCGTTGCCTTTCGAAGACAAAGAGAACTCGTATTATCGTCGCCTAGTGCACGAGGGGAGTTAGGATCATTTGCTGAATTATTCTTCGCGTTTCAAGACATAATTGGCCGCACAGCATGTGGTGAGACGGCGGTTTTCGGTGCTGATTACTGGAGACGAGACGAACAGCAGATCAACGTGTGGATGGGCTGCAGTCCGGAGCTGGTCTCGATACTTTCCACGATTACTGAACTCAGCCGGTCAAGACGGCAGCACATGAGCAAAGACTATAGTGCTTCTTTTTTCCGCCGAGCGGCCTCTTTGGAGCATCATCTCGATCACCTGCAGCAGGCGGCAGCGGATCCTACTGATTCTACTCTGCTCGCTGCGGCGGATCTCAAACGCCATGCTGCGATACTCTATCTCCACTGCGCGTTATATGGTGCCTCGCCATCAACGCCACTAGTCGTACAACTAGTTCACGAGATTTTACACCAAGTCTCTGAGCTTATTGACCAGGGCGTCGTGGCCAGCATGACCTGGCCAGTTTTCGTAGCTGCAGTAGAGCTCGATCCGCTGAGTGACGAGATTGGGACTAACGCGAAGGGGAAGCCAATCTCTGGTCGAGCTCTAGTTCTCCGTGCATTAGCAGCAATGGCCAAATCTGCTGTCACTAATGTCACCCGTACGCGGGCCGTTATATCGAAGGTCTGGCAGACACGGGACATGAACACTACAAGAGCCCATTCAGATGATCCGCAAGGAGATGCGTCGGACCTCAACGATTGGGAACGCTATGTTGCTCCGGTTAGCAACGCCATGAGTCTAGCATGAGTATCAGGAGACTATACTTCTATACTGGGACCCTTGGACTGAGATGCTTTTGAAATTTTCACTATTTACGAGGGTGCGTTACTGAGTTATTTATTCTCACCTCTCATGTCTATATATGGTGATTGTGCTGTAATACCCTATAATTCCAAGTTGTACATAACCGGGCACTCTGCAAGTCTTTGTTTCTGTCTCCCAATATCATATTCGCTATGGACATCAACTCTGTGGTATTGGATATTTCCGATCTTCGAATAATAAGTATTCCCAGCGACAAAACCTTGGGGCTACTTCAAATCCTTCCATACTATACACTAGCATGCTGTCTCCTATCAGAAGTACAAACTCCACATCGGGATCCTTCACGACTAAATCCTTAGCCATATCTCGCATTCCCGACCTCATCATCGAACCACACCGGCTTCACTCCATAATTGATCACCGTACTCTTCACCTTCGTATAACTCTCATACGCCTCCACCCCATTCTCTTTACCGACACCACTCTCCTTAAACCCACCCCACGGTGACGATGGATCATTCAAATGATGTCCATTGATCCAGACGATTCCGGCTTCAATCTGCTCCGCCACATGATGCGCCTGTGTGAAATCGTTCGTCCAGATCGACGCGCCTAAAGCGAAGGAAGTCATGTTCGCAATGCGGATCATCTCTTTCTCATCTGAGCAGCGGATTAGGGCGATAACGGGGCCAAAGACTTCTGTGCATGCGAGATGCGAAGATTCAGCAATAGAGATGATGGTGGGGGAGAAGAAGAATCCTTTTCCATCGACAGATGTGGGTTTTCCGCCACAGAGGAGTGTTCCACCTTCTTGAACGGCGCGTTCGACGAAAGATGAGCATCGCTTTACGGCTGCTTTGTTGATGACGGCTCCGATTTGTGTTCGATCATCTGTGGGATCGCCGACTCGAAGGGCTTTCACGCGCTTTATTAAGAGTTCCGCGAAAGCATCGTAGATATCTTGATGCACCAGTAGTCTACTCCCCGTAACGCACGTCTGGCCGCTTGCAATGAAGCTCGCGAACAGCGCTGCCCTGACGGCATCTTCGACGTTCATGCTTGGGAAGAAGCACACCGGTGCCTTCCCACCAAGCTCAGCCGTGATCGGAATCATGTTCGCTGCTGCATTGGGTGCAATGGCCTTGTACGTCGCCAACCCACCGGTGAGATCAATCTTCGCGAGATGTGGATTCTCACAGAGATACTTCCCCGTCTCGCGTCCATAGCCGCAGACGATCTGTAGTGTCCCATCTGGCAGTCCGGCCTCTTTAAACAGGGCACCCAGTCTCAGTACCGAGAGCGGCGCTAGTTCTGACGGCTTCACGATCACCACATTCCCAGCCGCAAGAGCAGCAGCAATCTTCTTTGTGGCTATCAGCAACGGGTGATTCCACGGCGTGATCTGCGCGACAACACCGAGCGGTAATCGAGTCAATGTATTCACGACGGGGCCCTTAAATGGTGTAACGCGTCCTTCATGCACCCTGGCTAAGGAAGCGAAATATTCCAACCATTCCGGTATCCGCGCCAGCTGAGCGCGCATTTCGCGGATCGGACGTCCCGTCTGGCGGGTTTCGAGCTCGACAAATTCTGGGATCCGGGAGCGCAGAAGGACAGCTGCTTTGGAGAGCACGGCGAAGCGCTCCGATGAGTCTGCTTTTGACCATGATCCACTGCGAAATATTTTTAGAGATGAAGAAACTATTTCATTGATAGCGTCCTGAGGTGTAGAGTCGATAGTGGCGATGGGAGTTTCCGTCGCGGGGTTGAGGACGGTTACCTGTTCGGTGGTGGGAGGTGTGTGAGCGCCATTTATCCAGTTGGAGACGTGAGGAAGGTCGGTCATTGTGATCTTTCTCTAGAACTGGGCAGTCTTGCTGGAGGAGGGATTATGAGGAGGATTCCAGAGCCTCCCGATAGATATGTGAAATGATCTAGACAATCAGAAGTGGGGTTCGTACAGCCCACCTATGCAGTGAGATGTATACCCGACTGCAAATATCTATAAAACCAAGTAGCTACCTCTGGAGAATCCCCACAGATCTTTGGGGGCTCCTAATTTATCCAATATAGGAGCATCTGATATCTTATTCTTCTGTTAAGGGACGTGAGATACCCCTCCGGCATGATATCGCGATAAGCGATAAGTCGGGATGATGCCAGATAACCTTAGATAAAGAAGTTATCTCCGCAGATAATGAGTTCATGTAAGCGAGGTGTCACCTGCTAGTTAGTTAACTAATCCCTGCCCCGTTATTAATTAACTACATTTGATGACAGTTGCATCGGGTAAAGTTCTGTGAACAATGAGAGAAAGGGGTGCCTTAAGAAGACATCATGGGAGTCCATACTTCTAAAGAGACAGTAAGGTCTAGAACATCGCCGTGTGCCCGGAGTGGGCGTTGTCGATGGAAACATGTAAGGAAAAGTAGTAACTAAACTCGGGTAGCTCGCTGGAGGCTTCAGCGTGTCAAGGTCACCAGCTCGTAGTGCAGATTGAAGCCTAGGATCTCCGGCAAGAAGTCGTGGGGGAAGAGGGAGATCAGTAACTGTGCCATCGCAGCTTTCCAGATCTGATCATCGTCCATGCCATGCCAGGGATCAATGAAGTCGAGCGTGTTTCCGTCAGGCAGTTCAACCCCGATCTCGCGGAGGACTGCTCGATAGATAAATACATGATTCTTCTCCATGTCGCCATCACATAGCTCCTCGGATAAGACTTGCCAGGCATTCTTCGTTACCCCGCGAAGGGCGAACGGGGTTGTGATCTTGTGTAGGTGACCCAGCCACGCCCCATCAACATATTTTAACGGTGCGTGCTGCTTCAGCCAGTTCTTCGCGTCGGAGTGGTTACTGAAAAGCTCCGGACCATCGGCTGCAGCTCTCCTCGCTGTATGCTGTTGCCACTCGTTGAGGATCTCTATATTCTCCTAGAATGTCTTCAGCTTAGTCGGGCTATAGTCCTCCAAGTTCAGGATGCTCCGGCCTTGAGAACCCTTGGACTGCTCCAGGCGCAGACCCTCATCAAGCAATGATATTAGTACCCGCCGTGCGGAGTCGAGAACGTAGGGTAAGTCCTCGAGGTTCTGAAGTCTGTAGTAGAGCTCTTTATAGAGTAGGCTTCCCGGTATGCCTTTGGAGTCTGAGTTTAAATTAGGGCTTTTCCCGCTGGGAACCCCATCAGCATTCTGCTTGTTTTTAATTTGGTTCGGGGGAATCTTTCGATCTTCGCACCTGTGATCGATTCGATCTGGAATGGTAGAGGTACACGAGGCCAACAAAGACGAGGTAAAAATAGACAACGGCCATGATTTCGAAATAATGTGAGAGTAGGGCCTATGGCGTTAGATATGCTGTGTATTCCATATTTTTCGAAGCGGGTGGTTTTAATGTACTGAGATGGTAACTCTTGTTGCATGCTATCTGACAACGGGGGTGCTGTCACAGTAAGCCTTGGCCATCGGAAAAAAAGTATACTATAAGGAGTTCTCGCACTCTAGAATGGTAAAGAGATTATCTAAGTAAGATCCTCTGCAGGAACTTGCACTGTGTAGTAATCCTTGATTCCAGCCCCTCGTAAGCCTATAGACACTGGTGTCATTCGCGGGGCTGATGAGATCAGCAGTAAGATGTGCAATGGGTGGAAGATTAGCGACTGCCTGTCTTCTTCCCTAATCTTTCGCTTGTGTTTCTATTATTTTATTCAATATTTTTCTTCCTTCTTCCACTAATTGAAACCGCTAGAACCGACGACGAAAATGTCTGTCGAGGTGCCCACGGTGGACAACATACAATTACCACACCACGCAAGAGGCTCTAACGAAATTGAGGCACATAATGAGCCGGTGGCAGTCTCTGTTACGCGATTATTTAAGACGCGAAGTGTTCTCCTTGTCAGCACCGTTGCGAGTGCGGGCTTTCTAACGGTGCGTTTCCTACAGTGATGAACAGAGGGGTATGAGCTAACAAGAACGGCCAAAGAGTAGGTGCTTAATGTCCAGTCAGTAGTTATTTTGCTCCCATCCATTAGCGATTCCTTGCATATTCCAGAGAGTCGGCAGCAGATGGTGGTTTCAATCTATAATACCTCGCTCGCATGTCTCATGCTATTCTGGGGTCGACTGGCCGATGTTTATGGACAGCATCCAATTTTCCTTCTTGGCTGGATCCTTTTTACCTTGTCAAATCTCTGCATTCCATTCTCAAAATTTGAGATCCCCTTCTATATTCTCCGTCTCCTGCAAGGGGTCGGAGGAGCCGCGATCATCCGGTCTGGTTTAGGCATTATCGCCACCACCTTTCCCCCCGGGAAGTCGCGAATAAAAGCCTATACAGTGGTAGCTGCACTCACCTCCTTAGGGTCTGCTCTGGGTAATCTCGTTGAGGGCGTGATAGGTGGACTTTTATCCTGGAAATGGGTCTTCTGGATTCCAGCAATCCTCTCGGCTTTGATGGCATCTACTGCAAGTATGGTAACATCTGTCCCGCATCTTCAGAGGAGCAATCATGCTGGCGATGAAGAGCGTCAAAGCAGGCTAGGTGCAGTTCTAATATCAAGTAGTCTGTTGCTGCTGCTCGTGGCACTGACCGAGGCAAATATAATCGGCTGGAAGACGGCATGGATTCCTCCGCTGACTATAGTAGCGGCCATCATCCTCGTGCTTTTTATTCTCTGGCAATATCATTTAGAAAAAGGCTCAGGCCCTCCACCTCTGCTGAAGGTATCAATGTTTCGACGCATTCAGTTCTCTGCTCTATTTCTGCTAGTTGGGTGCTTCTATGCGTCTTTCAACAGCTTTCTGGTTTTTGTGACCTACTTGTATTACTTTCTTTT
Source organism: Paecilomyces niveus (assembly GCA_003116535.1). Classification (NCBI taxonomy): domain Eukaryota; kingdom Fungi; phylum Ascomycota; class Eurotiomycetes; order Eurotiales; family Thermoascaceae; genus Paecilomyces; species Paecilomyces niveus. The sequence goes on from QEIL01000072.1 coordinate 66,206, forward strand.
ATTCAAAACAATGTATGATGGTGATGGAACTAAAGCCGTTCTCACTTCTAGCTATCAAGACTACCTTAGTCTGGGAAATCTGCCAACTGCCCTACGCTTCCTACCTGCTGGCATTTCAGGATGTATGTAAGCAATCCTCACCAATCGTGAGGGCGTTACTGCTCTTCCTTCCCCTTCAGTTTCATTCCTCCCCCTAATGCCTATAGGTAGTGCTAGCATCCTTTGTCATCTCGGAGGCGGTATCACACATCCCGAGGTCTTATATCCTCTGTTGCGGGTTGATGTGTGGGATTATATCTCCGTTCCTCCTTGCAATACCCAGCATTGACCCAGACACCTCATACTGGGCGTATGGCTTTCCAGCAATGTGTCTCTGTTGCAGTGTCGAGATTATTTGGCCGATGGTTGGCCTTCTTGTGGCTGCAGCCCTCCCTCCCGAGAGCCAGGCATTCGGTGGCGGCCTTCTTCAGACGGTGAATAATGTTGGCCGCGCGTTGGGACTCGCTGTCACAACTGCCGTGCAGATGGGTGCTCAGGGTGCTCCTAATGCGGAAGGGAATTTCAGAGACAGCCTTTTTTTGCATCGCCTCCGGGCAGCCCAGTGGTTCAACGTGGCATTGACGATAGTGGCAGCCGCCATCGCCATCGCGTTCTTCCGCAAGCTTGGCCGACAGTGATGACAGGTAATTATCAGTATTATCGAATGGGAATTCTTAATCCTCTTATTTGAGAGTTTGAGTGTAGGATATACGATTAAGAGATTGAATGTAACGGCATTCCTTGTATTACAAGAGATGAATAAAAAGCCAAGGAATATACAAGTATATAGATGAGCACGAAGCCTTTTGCCTCGATCTCTCTTGGGAAACAAAATTCCTATCCCTAGGAGAGAACTTATCAAGGTACATTCAAGGGAACAATACCTCGAATTTTGGAACTGATATTGGGCTGTACTGGTCCTAAACTGGGGCCATCTCCCAAGTGTATTCACTCCCCACTGGCTTCATTCCACGAAGAACATATATATGCTCATGGGGCCAGGCGAGAGGCATCACGAGGGAAAAGAACGGTTTCGTGGATGTCTGATAATCCCAAAAAGCCCTGGACGAAGCGATTCAACCCCACTGAGGAGGAAATCTTCGAGTCAGCATCCATACACCAAGACAAGGGCAGAGGAACGGGTTCACACTTCTAAAGAGACGGTAAGATCTAGAACGAGCCGAAATCCATTCTTTAGGCAACTAAAGCGAAAGTAAATGGTATTGTCCATGTATTAAACACGGGTTGAGTCTATGTAGATATCATTATTGCTGTGATTCAGACTTACATGGTTTATAGTTTACTTATTTATGCAGGTTGTATAGAGTTTAAATTTAGCCTCCGATGATGCTTCAGACTCTGGAAGTATTACCGGTATTTTGTGGGAGTTGTAACCCAACACAATATATACGTCATTGTTTTGAAAGTCCGGTATCCATAACTATGTTCCATTGTCTATATGTCTAGACCGTAACTTTTACGCGAAGTTGAAGCCAATTCGATAATATCCACCGTTCTGGATTACTGACCACTTTTCGGATAACACTATCCTCTCAGCAGCGGGGCCTTCTCGAAGGATCTACATAGTATTATTATTACATGTATTACTACGTAACGGCTCCACTTTACCCGATATTAACCAAGAAATAGGTCGGTAGCATTATTGATTTCGCTCCATTATCTCTGCGTATCTTACTTCAACTTAGATCTTTCTCCAACCGCACCCTACCGACAACACTATTAGCTGCATAATTAATTTGTGTACATCTTGCTCATCATGCCATACGAAGGGCGTTGCAACTGTGAAAACATCCTCGTTTCTTTGAACGAGCAGCCTAAAAGCTCAATACGATGCCACTGGTATGCATTTGAACAGGGGATGGGGGGTTGGATGAATGCAAAATTGAAAATTGGAAGCTCATAACTATCTAGCCGCAATTGCAGCAGGTCAGGGGGTGGTCAGTTATATCCTATCTCTCCAATCCGCTTTTTTTCTGCAACCACTCACCTCTCAACCTTATAGGCTCATCGATAAACTACGTTGTTGGTGACGCCGATATCACAATTCAAGATCCTCATGGTAGCCTAAAGTCGTTCGAGGATGCGAACACCGTCAGCGGGAACCGTATAGTGGTATGTTTTGATCATCTGTGACATACCCAGCTTCACATCTATCCAGACTACAGCTTATTCTTGTGAAGCGTCAATTCTGCGGAAATTGTGGCAGGTGGGTCCTCTTTGGTCTATTTTGGTGAGAGATAAGAGGTACTAAGAATACTGAACCGATTCTAGTCCTATTCTCTCTCGCACACCCAAATTACCAGGCAAATCTTACTTGAAGGCCTCATTGTTCGACACTATCTCTATTCCTAGCAGAGAAGTTTTCACTCATCGGCGGCAAGATTGGGAGGCTCCTATTCCGAACGTGGAACAAGCCTGATGAGGATCAGCCAATACGTGCCAGACGATATCAATAGAGTATTTCTATGTAGCATTACTACCTATTACTACTTAGAGAATTGAATGGTTAGGGAATTTAGAAATAAATAAAGACAAAATTGTCCTAATCTGTACTGTATTAATAAGCAACTTTTCGGAACTATTATTGTGTCTCATACAAACCGAGTTCCGGCAAACTCCGAGTGAAGATGCCGAGGGAGGTCGGTTAGATAAAAGAACCTCGGATATGCATTCCAAAATACTACTCGAACCTGCGATATCTTGCTGCGGGTTGAAAAATCCATTCTATAACGAAGGCCGCGTCCCTCGTCGCCGAACACATTCCGATAAACTAATATACAGGCCGTCAACTCGAAAGCCATCCTAGTTAAATTTAATCTTTTTAAGAAAAGAAGAAAAGCGGAATAGCGATCCATTATTTATGTACAATATAGGGATGTGTGGCAATTTATTTACACTGGATGGTTGATACCCTCTGCTGAGCAGGCGTCAATGAATGAGCATAGTCCGGATCTTTTCTTTTCTCCCAAATTGTCACCAGCGCTACTTATCACGTTTTCAGGATCATGATATTGTCCCATTCGCAGGCTGGGTTTTGAGTATAATTCTTCTGTACCGAGTGATGGGATGCGCTCCATAATTCGTTGCTTGAAGGATGACATGGTACTGCTGACAGTATGCCTGACTGGTCACAGCTCCGGATGCAGCTTGAGGAGCCTTACAAGCGACACTTTGCTCTGGCATCTTCACCGCGGTAATTCGATTACCTCTACCCGGAACAGAAGTGAAGTTGAGCTGGGGCACTTCAGAAGTCCCCCACTGTGTCATGGTCGGTTCGCCATAATGCCACCAGGTGAGGTTGAGACCGCGTTTGTCTGGATCGTATGATCCAGATGCGTCCAAGGTCACATTCGCACCGGTCTTAACGTATATTTCAACAGTCTGACTGCCACAGGATCCATTGACAACTACTACAGGCGGATGAGTGGTGTTGGAACCGTGCCGGTTCTCCTGCAATGTCCACTGTATCCGCGCGGCCATTTCATTCTGGTAGGCTTCCCTCCATCGCCAGATAGTCGCGTGATTGGTGACAAATGTCTGGCCGTTTTGGCCGACAACATGGTCAACGGCATCGGAGAACTGGTTTCCCCCGAGGGACACGGCGGTGTAGCGACCTCCCCAGCTGCCCCATTCCGGATGTTCGGGACTGTTCAGGCCGTTCTGCATCGTGAACATGAGCGACGGAGAGTCACCCTCCATGATATATTTGACATCCGGGTACACTTTACCCAGCGGGCCGAGCTGGATATTCTTGTGTATCCAGGCATTGGTGACAATGCTGCTGTCCGGACCACCGGGGTCAAGGCTATAATAGGAATCACCGGAGATCCCACTCCAGGTTGCTAGTCCGTACTGATTCCAACCGTGGATAGAGGCGACATACCGGAGCGACGGCCAATTGAGCCGTATCCAGGATCCCGTATTGTCTTGGTCGGAAATCGCATAGACTCTCAGTTTGCTCAAGAAATGAGAAAAGTCTTCCGCTGTCTTAGTCTTGTTGGCCTGCCACAGTGCTTCCGCGAGGACATTGGCGCCGCCCCAAAGCTGCACATAGAGAGGAGCCTCCGAAGAGTCGACAGCCGAAATAAGTAAGTCTGCGCCGGGTGAAGTCTTGTTTCGCGCCTCGAGTGCATCGATGGCGGCTGAGCCGTAGGTTTTTGGTCCACTCCGAATCACAGAAAGCAAATACTCTTCCGTTGGAAACTGCCCATGTCCATGGCTCTGGAGATTAGGAAGGACCTTGCCAAAGGCTTTAACGACGGCTTCAATCTGATCAGGATACGTAGACGCATTCTGCCAGTAAGACGTTACAGCGACCATTCCTTCGATCTGATACTGGTCCGAATGGAGAAGCAGCCTCACGAAGGACATTGTATCATCGGGTTCATTGGAAATGTCAGACGTGATGAACACTCTGTTCTTGACGTCAACTGTATAAGGCTGGCATTGCGTCTGTCGTTCTGCTGGTGCTGCTTTGACAAACACTTGTGATGATGCCTGCACTATGAGGCCGGCTTCCACCGTAGAAAGAAGATTGAACTTCATGATGTCACAGAGCATGCGGAAACACAATGCTATCAATTGAAGTCTCACGATATAGGGGAGAAGAAATGTGATGTTCCATCGTACCTGAATATATACATCTTCAAAACATCACATGGTCCGTACTACAGGAAAATCTCAATCTGGTAATTGAACTCTAACCGAAGACCCAATAGGAAAAATAAGGTTAAATGCAAGGAACAACGGAGGAAATCCAAAAAATCTCTAGAAGGCGCCACAGTGACTATAGCGAAGAAAGATATGAGATGGCATGCGGCCATGATAATGGTGCGGGGAAGCGATGCTAAGACTTTCCTGATTTGGTCGACCGCCAGCCGCCTCAAATATGATCTGCCTCTCCAATTCGTTTTGGGCAAGAATAAGCATCCTTCCATCATCGCTCTCCACCGCCACGGCGCAGTTGATCACGTAGAAATTGACCATGCCTGATAGAGATCAAGGAACAGCCCGCAGAAGAACGAGAACAGGATGTTTGAGGTGCCGTGCTAGGAAGCGCAAGTGTAAGCTCCACCCTTGGAGACATTACGCCTGATGAAGAGGTGTGCGGAAGGGTCACTTCTACCAAGAAATAGCCATTAATCTTTGAATTTGTTTGGACAAACTGCGACGTCACGGACTGATAGAAGCATAGGTGATGAGAGGAAGCCAGTGTGCTGCAATTGCAGAAAGAGAAATCTTGAATGTGTCTACGGAACTCGACTGAGCTTCCTATCCAGGAATGCACGTACGCTTGCTCAGTCCAGTATCCCATCTGATGGAAACGGTCATCGATACAGCGAAGTACAGGTATACTCTCTAGCAGAAATATCGTCTGTACACTGGAATCGGATCGCTGATGTCGCTGCAGTTTGTCGCTGAGAGTTCTCCAAATCGGTCAGAAAATGCCGCCGTGCGAAATGAAAAACAGAGCCCAGCCACAGAAGGCAGTAGTTATAAAGTGGTGAATCGAGCAAATCTAACAAATGATGGCGAAGGTGCAACGTTCCAAGCTGACTTCGTGACCGATCCCTGTTCGAATTCAACGGAGAGGAGTACAAATGCTGCACTTGGGAATGAAAGCCCTATCTCGGACACTCCACGAGGCCATGCACAGCGGAGTTCATTTGGGTCATCAAACAGAACCGCAGTTGATGTGCGATATGAAGAATCCGCGGTACATGGTCTCCTCGCGTTAGGACACCTAAGAAGTCCTCGTCCTCCTCTAGGGAGTGCAGATGAGATTACACCGGCGCCAATTAACCATGCTAGGGAGGATAGCCGTGAGGTAAGACCGGATTCATCCATATCTTCAACCTCAATCACAACACGCAATGTGGGTTCGGTGATCTCATTGGGCCAATCGGCTCCTGTGCAGTTAGAGATTTCCACAGAACAGATTCTTGAGCTCCTCAGGCATTACCGCTACGAGGTCGCACCCTGGGTGAGTTTGGTGGTCAGTGAGAAACACGGTTTGACTACTAATCGTCACAGTTGGACATATACGATATGTCGCAGTGCTTCGGTATCTTGGTTTCACGAATGGCGATGGAGTCTCAAGAGCTGCTCTATGCAGTGCTTGCTCTCTCCGCAGGCTCTTTGGCCTCAGCCATGCCATCAAAGTCTAGATTTCGAACAGAGGCAGAGAAGTACATAGTTTTATCTGAGTCATATCTAAACAGAGAACCAACAACCAATTGGCCACATCGGTTATTGGCTGCAGTACTGAGGGCTGTCTGTCGGTTTTCATCAGGGATTTCTGACGCCTGGACGAACAAACTTGATTTTATGATAGAATCTCTCATGGTTCTCTCTACCAAGGCTCATGATTCCGGTTTGACAGCTTCAGCATATGGAAGTCTGCTTAGAATGGGTGAGCGCTGCCAACAATAAGAGGCGGAAAAATGCTAACGTACGTGCTTTCATAGATCTCAGCATTGCGCTCGTTAATAATATATCTTTACGATTTCCTATTCCTACACTCAATTGTCCACCCAATCTTAACATCGAGTCTAATTTTGACATCGTCTTTAATCACGGTCAGTATATTCTCATTCTATGTGCGCAGGCCGTGCAGCTCCGAAATGGGACTTCAGAACTATCACTATCTGCGGGGTTATCCGGGCCACCAAATTTCATAGAAAGATGGAAGATGTTATTTGACTGTCTTAGCGACTGGTATAACAATCGCCCGCGAGAGTTCAGACCTATGCTCGAGCTTCCTTCTACTCCACAGACGGATCCTGTCGACTTATTTCCACTAATCCTCTTCACCAACTCCGCCGGCATATTCATCAATCAGCTGTTTCACACTGCCATACTGCTGCTTCTCCAGCAAAAACCACGAACATTAAAACTCATGGATCATCGCAGTGTCTTGATATCCCCACTCTGGCATATTCATCGCATATGTGGCATTGCTTTGAACAATGACCGCCGTGAATGCTGGGATCTCTCGTTGCTGGCCTCGTTATTTCTTGCTGCAAGGGAGATGACACACGAAGCACAACACAAAGCAATAGAGCAAGGGCTCCTTCGAATCCAAAAGCTGACGGGGTGGGACGTGCAGCACCTGTTGACCAAGTTGCATGATTCTTGGCGACTTGCAGAAGGTAATTGAATGGATGTCGTAAGGGGACCCGGACCATTATCGTTAGATGATCCCAATATAACCAATCTCATCCAGAGGGTTTCGTAGTCTTCGCTACGTGTAACCCCAGGTGCGTTCGAGATCAGAAATGCGCCAGCAGGTTCCCCAACCTGTCATGGATTCGATACTGCGGATGAGTTTCACGACTACTGAATGCTCTGAATTGTGGCTAAACATCCTTCCAGCCATCCATAGTGGCTGTATTGCATTGTTCAGACAGCCGTGATGGGGATTAGCTAATGAAATACCGCATATCTGTTTCGCGTGCCATAGCATGGAGGTGCTAGGATTCGGTTCGAGTTTGACCGGTTGGGGCATCATGTTGAGAAGCAGTACGCATGCAGTGTGAATGAGTTGAGTGGAGGATATCGCTCCCCAGTGCACAAATAATAAACGTGGGAAGGGCTTCCCCTCGACTCTCTGAATGGGAAGAATTTCAGACGGCCGATCTCTCATCCACAATTGAAGCTCATCCCATAGTCGTACCCAGCGTTCTGTGAATACTTCAGTTGAACAGCCATTGTCTTCACCAAGTTCAATATACTTCGTACGATCTGCGATCAACTCGCAGGCTTTTGAACATAGGTAGACTGCATAATTTGCATACATATCACCGGACCCTGCATCCCGAAATAGTTTTCTAGCATCATTTTCATGTGTTCCAGGTGGGAGCCATTTTTCCAGATGAAGCAGTGTACTCTCCGTGCCATCAGAGATTAGCGCTCCGCAGAGATCTACGCATCATCGGACTTTGTCAGCAGATTGAAGATCCAATGGAAAGGATGACTTACCCATTCTGGCGTAGCACCAGAACACAGCCTGCAGTACCTCACCACTGAAACCATTTACATTGAAAGTATCAAATAATGCCGCACATCCTTCAAGGTGCCGTCTCCAGTCTTTAGCACTGGCAGACATCATCTCAAGGCAGCACAGAATGACGCACACAATAAGTGCATCCAGATGCCGGGCATGAAGAAGGGGAGTAACAAGTCGAATTGCCTCTTGGTAAAGCTCCAAGCTGTCGTAGACATCACGGATACCATTCTTCCGCTCCATCTGTCTTGCGGAAAGCGCCAAGATGGCATAGAGCAAGGCCGGACAGTTTTGCGCCATAGCAGTGATCTTGATTCCAAATATACGCTGCATATCGAACATATCAAGCTGTCCTATCAATTAGCCAGTGCACCATTGATTTTTTTTAAGGATATCCTGTTTATTATACCCAAGGTGCAACCTCCGCGACGTAGTTTTTCAAATACTCTATCCTCTTTCTATTCGATAAAAGCACACGATATGAGACTGTAGGAGTCTGATCATCTTGGACGGGACTAGATGCTCTCGTGGGTGCCGTAGACTGAGCGGCGCTGAAGAGTAGCGAGCGGAGTGCTTCCTGCGACTGCAAGTATACCGGATCTAGTACAAATTGATCCAGACTTAGATTAGTGAGAGGCGACAAGAATGGATCAGCATTCTCGAATCCGACGTCTCCTGCTGGACTAACTCTATGAGACGGTGAAATGGACTGGTTTGGCAAGCATGGGTCATCTTGGAGAAAAGCAACAGTTCCATGTTGTTCGTTTGGCTGTGTTGATGACCATTCCATGGCTGCCAATTAAGATCGCCGAATTAAAAAAAAGCTCGAAGTCTTAGATCCTCTGATGTTGTGTAGCCTGAAGTAGACGAGAATAAAGAAGAGAGTTGGAACCAGCGGGTGAAGCCTATCTTAAGTTAAGAGTGTGGCGCCTGCGGGGCCCCGCAATGAACTAAGACTCTTTATCGGCTACAAATATGTACAGGATCTCTACCGAATAGCCGGTGGTTTCTCAGCGGTCTTCTAAGTCTTTCTCAATTGTGATCTATTCAGCTCTACTAATACGTATCATGCTACTCGCATTTCCACAGTTTAACCTATTATCATAGTTCCACGAACTCCCGTCTCAAATACTCATCGTCCTTGATGTCTGAAAGATATTTAAATATCTTCTCCGTCATTGTCTGTGTGTCGAATCCAAAATACTTATAAGCAGCCTTTCCAGGTAGGCTATGCCCGAATCTTTTCATGCAAATGGCAGCATCAGCATACCTCTCCCAGCCATTCGGAGTATATGGTTCAATCACAACAGCTGGAATACCCTTGTGACGGTGCAGTGTGTTGCGTTTATAAGCCACTTCCTGCTTTTCGAAAAGTCGCTGGCAAGGAAAGCTAACTACTCGGGTTCGAATGTTCTTCGACTCCTTCAGTTCTTTTCCAACGTTCAAAGCGAAGGATAACTCAGCTCCAACTCCGATAAGTGTAACATCTGCAGAATCAGGATCTTCAGCTTCTTCGAGAACATACGCTCCCCGGAGTACTCCTTCGCGCTTTGTCTGCGTAAGCTGCGGAAGGGCATGTCGAGAAGTTGAAATGATCGATGGTGTCATTTTTGCCTCAATAGCCGCGATCCAGGCGCCTGCAGTTTCCTCACTATCTCCAGGTCGGATGTACAAGAGGTTAGGCATAGCCCTGTAAAGGGCCGCGAGTTCTATCGGCTGATGAGTCGGACCATCTTCGCCCATGCCGATGGAATCATGAGTTGCTGCATGAATGACTTGCAAATGCTGAAGGGCGCCCATGCGCACGGCTGGAGCAGCATACAGGTAGAACATGAAAAATGATGAGGTGACAGGGATAAAAGTATGAGGTGCAAATGCTGCGATGCCATTAGATATGGCACACATTGCATGTTCGCGGACTCCGTAATGAATATACCGGCCGGAGTAATTTCCGTTGATGCCGCAAGTTGTTCGAAGGTCCGGCTGAGAGATTGTAAGTATCTCATAATACAAATAGTATAGTTGGTGGACTTACGTGTTGGAAATCCACCTTTCCAGGGTATGCCATATTGACGGATGGCGATAGATCTGCAGTTCCAACCATGAAAGTTTTCACCTTCGCAGCAATTGGGTTAAAGACAAGTCCAGATGCAGCTCGAGAAGCTGTGGGCTTCGAGGGAAACTCTGTTGGTATCAGCTTCTTCCAGTCCGCAGTGAGTTCGCCCTTCATTCGACTTCGAAATTCTGCTGCAAGTTCTGGAAATTCCTGCGAATATTTCTCAACTAGGCTGTTCCAATCCTTAAACAATGCTTCGCCTCGTGATGGAAGATCCTCGAAGAATTCGCGAACTGTGGAACTAATAACAAAATGTTCGTCGGGGCAGAATCCATATGCCTTCTTCAACTCTGCTATGTTGCTCGCACCGATTGCAACTCCATGGGCAACAGCATCTCCGGCAACTGCTGTTCCTACCCCTATTACTGTTCGAACATTGATGAATGTCGGTTTTTGAGTCGATTGCTTCGCCCGCTGTAAAGCTGTGACAATGCCATGAATATCATAGCATCCGTCTTCGATATCAATGACATCCCAGCCGCAAGCACGCATCTTTGCATTGATATCTTCTGTGCTTGTTAAATCAACCGAACCATCACAAGTAATCTGGTTATTGTCATATATGATTGTAAGGTTATTCAACTTCAGGTGGCCCGCGAACGACATGGCCTCTAGCGCCACGCCTTCCTGAAGACATGCATCTCCCACCATACACCACGTGTGATTCGATACCACATCATATCCAGGTCTATTGAAAGTTGTGGCAAGATTCTTCGTCGCGATAGCGAGACCAACTGCGTTCGCGACACCTTGTCCAAGCGGCCCGGTTGTAACTTCCACACCTTCAATTTCGATTTCGGGATGCCCTGGACATAAAGCGTCTTCACGATCAGAATGGTATGATTTGAGCTGATCCAAAGTCATAGCTTTGTATCCTGTAAGGTGAAGAAAGGTATATTGAAATAAGCAGGTGTGCCCTATGGTGAAAACCACTGTCAGCACTGGACGCTCATCGCTGAAGAATTCTATTCGCATCCTTACCATTGGAAAGGATAAATCGGTCGCGATTAAAGAAATCAGGCGTATGTGGTGCATATTGCATGACATATTTCCATAGTGCTACTCCAATTGCGGCCATTCCGATGGCACCTCTAGACATGAAGCAAATGAGCATAAATCTTGCGCCTAGATCATAGAAAATCTTGCTTACCCCGGATGTCCTCCATTGAACTGCTGACAGAGATCAGAGATAAGCACTCTAAAGGTCTTGAGGACAAGATCTTCTTCTTTCGTCAAAGGCTGCATTGTGAAAGTTAGAGGTTTGCCCTCCTTCGTATAGCCGTTGGTCGCCATGGTCTATGATACCTCTAACACCTTGGTGAAAACGTCAGGACTGGTGAAATTTGAAGGTTATCAGGGCAGAATTTGTATCCAGGATTTTCCCGCGAAGGCATAACCAAATCTACTCCACCAGCCCAGCAGCATACGAGCTATTCAGTGCTGAGTAAAGCATGGAGCACTATCGTCACCGGCGCTAGTTCTCAGAGAAGTGGTCCAAGCTGTCTGTCCTACATGGCGTAGATACTTTGTCACCCTCGAATTGTCTTAGAGGGATTTTACTATGCACAAGCAGAACTATCCCGGTGCATTGACGTACTATAGGTGGGGTGAAGATGCAAGCGGTTTCCCGAGATGGAATTTATAAGCGCCGTTTGGGGTTAACAGTGCAGCTCATCGGAAATCCTCCCCTTTGAATAACACCAACCAGCTTCGTTCCATTGATCACTTACACTAGTAGAAGGTCAGGTGAGCTGTCATACGAAATATGTTGCACACGAAGTTGGGCATTCGAAGTTAGAAGAGCTCTCAGTTGGCCCGCGTGGACTCTGAAAGTGCATAGGTAAGTAGTGCCGACCTGACCTGAGGCGGCCGAGACTCTGCTTTTCCTGTACTCTATATTAAAGGAGTACTATCTAATTCTCCGTGACATCCTGCAAATTCTTATAGAATCTCATGGTCAGAACACTTGCGCAAGGCCGTTGCAGTGTCCACATTCGCTATCCATATTTGAGCGTCTGTCCTTCTCTTGAGAAAATTCGGAGTGCTTTGGCAATTTTGACAGTCAGTCCTAATCCGGTATTGAATAATAGCTATGGCACCCTCCATACTCCTTAAACAGTCTGCGGAGCATCGCACTCCAGAGGGACTGGTCACGAAAGCGAAATCCCTTGTCGAAGAGCCTGAATTGAGGTCAGCGAAGAAAGAAAGCCAGTCCAATGATAGATTTACCCTGGGACCATATCACAACCCATCCTTACAAGTAACACCTGATCATCAATTGAAATTAGTCGACGCCCCAATTCGTGAACCTGGGCCCGGAGAAGTTCTTCTACATATCAATGCGACGGGAGTTTGTGGGTAAGTCGGCCTGAGATAGAGTTATTATGCGGAGATAGTTGTTGAATAAAATCCCGCAGCTCAGATATCCACTTCTGGAAGTCTGGAAAAATCGGTCCTCTCGAATTCAAGAGCGACTGTATCATAGGCCATGAAGCTGCTGGGGTCGTGCTTCGATGTGGAGATAATGTCGCAAACTTCCAGCCAGGTATGTATCAGGGTATGCTGTGCAATATTTTAGATTATTCAATTTACTAACTCTGGAACTGTCTAGGTGACCGAGTAGCGCTGGAACCCGGAGTCTCATGTGGTAATTGTTTCTTGTGTCGGGAAGGCCGCTATAATCTCTGTGAAGACGTCCAATTTGCTGGAGTATGGCCCTACCCTGGGACCATCCAGAGATTCAAGGTCCATCCCGCAAAATGGCTGCACAAGTAAGCATCGTCGTTTCATACACGTCTATTGGATTATAGTAATCATGTACTAAATCATGCAGACTCCCAGATACTGTCAGCTTCGCAGAAGGCGCCCTTCTCGAACCCCTCTCGGTAGTCATGCATGGTATAAACACTGCTGGGGTGTCTCTCGGTCGAGGAGTCCTTGTATGCGGTGCAGGTCCCATCGGTCTTATAGCACTGGCAGCAGCGCGAGCGTCTGGAGCACATCCGGTAGTGATCACAGATTTAGAGCCTCGACGATTATCATTTGCTCGAGAGTTTGTTCCGAGCTGTAAGACATATTGCATTGATCGTTCACTGGATGCAGCAGGTAACGCAAAAGCTATTCGATCTCTTTTCGGCGATGATGAATACTTCGCACCATCCACAGTTCTGGAATGTACCGGCGTGGAAAGCAGTGTCTGTACTGCAGCCTATGCAGCCCGAAGAGGTGGTACTGTCATGGTTATTGGAGTCGGAAAGTCTATTATGAACAATCTACCATTCATGCATATCTCCTTAGCAGAGGTGAGACGATATCTCGGTCACAACAATGAAGCCAACTAACTTTATTCAACCCTCCAGATCAATCTAAAGTTCATCAACCGCTACCGTGATACTTGGCCACCTGGAATCGCATGTTTAGATGGAAAAATCCTCGATCTCAAAAAGTTGATCACGCATACTTTCTCTCTCGAGAATGCTGTAGATGCTCTACAGCTTTGCTCGGATGTTACCCAAGGAAGCATCAAAGTGCAGATAGTCGATGATACCGATATAGATCTTCAGGCCTTGCAGAATTGATCTAGTATTATATTGAAATAGAAATACTGTTATTGGCGGAGGTCACCTCTTTCTGTACCCTTATGTTCATTGCCGTTTCCACAATTATTTGTGCTATACAAACCGTTCTTTGTAACCTAGGGTTAAATCTAAATATCATATCAGAATGCTATATTACTTTCATTTACTGATCCCCGCTGAAATCCTTGTTACTGCGCGAAGTCAAACTGATCGCATGAAGCTCAAGCTCGTATCTGAACGGCAAATAATGAATGACACCGCTATGCTTGAGTAGACGATCCCATCTCCGTCTTTTCCGCCATAGCCTCGGCTGTTGACGCTCTTGCGGGGAGGAATGCGGTGACCCCAGTTTGGATAACCTAGCCAACAAAATCAAGCCATCATTGGTGGGCTCAGATTTCCAAATCAGGACATATCCAGGAATAGCAACTACTAGCGCCGCTGCGAACTAATGCGTGGTGGATGACTGACCGCCACGCTCGTGTACATACACCTTAACTTCCCCTCAAAGGACATCGGTCATCTTCCGAGACCACGCTTGGTTGAAAACAGCTTCTTTCGGGGGTAATACTGCCGAGTGGCCTATGAGACTCATGCCGCTAATTGATGTCTGAGCACCCTCCAGTGGTCCATGCCGAGAAACGAAGGTTTTAGCTTAAGTGTATGTATGCTGTAGTCTGACGTATTCGTCATGATCAATCCTAGGTTCGGGAACTTTTCTAAAACATGGATGGAGATCTGGGGTACTACTAACCCCGCAACTTGTAAATTTCCGGGGAGAAAATGGTCTGACGGTGGTACTTGGCACGCGGGATGTTGTCCGGGGGTAATGCTACCGTCAGGGCATTATTCCGGTGAGTGAGAACGATCGACATGCGAGAATCTCTCCTTTGAATGTGAGAAGCATTTAAATATGATTAGGGACCTCTCCGGAAGATGTGGATCTTGTTGAAGGTGGGTCACTGCTCTGCTTTTCTCGGATTGTTTGTTGATCTATAGATTGAGTTCGTGGTACTGTCTTGAACCAACAAGAAGGATAGGCATCCCTAAGTATCAAACATGCAGTTCAATCTTTTCGGCTGCGGCTGGAAGCTGCGTCTAGCAATCACAGTTGCCTGTGAAATGGCATTCATTCTCTTTGGTAAATTTCCCCTTCAACTCTGAAGATACGGCTTCCTGCTGACCTTCTGGCAGGATACGACCAGGGAGTATTCTCAGGCATTGTTGGCAACTCGGATTTCCTGAGCGTTATGGGTGATCCCAAGGATGCATACCTCGGTATTATCGTTAGTATATACAACCTGGGATGCTTTAGCGGTTGCATTCTCGCATTCATCTTTGGCGAAATGCTTGGTCGACGACGTGCGATGTGGTTCGCCATGGCTTGGATTATCGTACGCCCTGCACATCCTTATTCAAGAAGGGTTTTTAATACTGATACCCTTTAGGTCGGAGCATCACTACAGGCTTCAGCGTACTCGGTACCTCATTTGATGATTGGACGCTACGTGACTGGCATTGGGACGGGTATTGAAACATCTACGGTTCCAATGTATCAGGCGGAGCTCTCCCGTGCACACCAAAGAGGGCGACTTGTCTGCTCGGAAGCTCTGTTCGTTGGTGTTGGTATCGTTATTGGTAAGCTGTGGATCTGCACAGATGAGTTGGATTAATACTGATCTCGTCATAGCTTATTGGTTTGATTATGGATTGCACTTCCTAGACAGCTCTATTGCTTGGAGATTGCCTGTTGCGTGCCAAGTTCTCTTCTCCTTCGTATGTTTCCTATACCCTTATCAGAATGATGATTTTAATGATTTTCAGGTTGTCATTGCCTTAGTTTTTGGCCTACCAGAATCCCCTCGGTACCTATACAACAAAGGTCGAAATGAAGAGGCACTGAATGTTTTGTGCACTGTATACGATAAGGATCCTCAACACCCCGAAATAGTCAAGGAGCAAAGCGATATCTTGCAGGCTATTCAGCTGGAGAGCCATGAATCTAAGTCATGGTTGGACATCTTCAAACAAGACGAGGTGCAGACCGGAAAGCGGGTACTCCTGGCGTATGGTATGCAGTTCATGAACCAAGTTGGGGGTATCAACCTGGTCGTGTAAGCAGAGCTTTTCACTTCTTATTTTGGAAAGAGAAGATTATTCTAACTGGTTATAGCTACTTCGTACCCACGGTTCTACAAGAGAACGTCGGTCTATCACGCAACCTCTCACTGCTTCTTGGTGGAGTGTAAGCCATGTATCCACCAGCAGAACTACACGATGTCACTTACTAATAGATCCTCTAGGATACAATGTATGTTCGTCCTTGGATCATTCGTACCATCGCTATTTGTCGACCGTATTGGCCGCCGGCGGCCCATGATGTGGGGTTCATTTGGACTCAGCATTTCCATGATGTTGATCTCCGTCCTGTTGAGCTTCAAAGGCTCCTCTGTGGAGAAAGAGACTTCAACAGCAAGCGTTGCGTTTTTCTTCACTGTTGGTACCTCCGTACGTTTCTCATTCCAGGACAGCCACACTAACAGTTTTCCAGTACATGTTGATATTCGGTGCCTCCGTGAATTGCATCCCGTGGGTTTATGTACCTGAGATCCTTCCTCTGCAGGCCAGAGCAAAGGGTACTGCAATTGGAATTTCTTCCAACTGGCTTTGGGTATGTCCTCATTTCGCACATTATCATTTGACCCAGATATATCAAGATATCAATTCTAATGTGTCTTTATACAGAACTTTGTTATCGTTATGATCACTCCCGTGATCATCTCCCATCTTCAATGGAAAGCATACCTTATCTTCATGTGCACTAATCTCGCATTTATCCCACTCGTCTACTTCTGCTATCCGGAGACGGCGAATCTGACTCTTGAAGAGATCGATTATCTGTATACTCAGCCCGGAAAATCTGCTCGGAAAGTTGCGCGTGAGTTGCGCAAGAGCTGTGCGAGCGGTCGGGATCCGCTTGAGGACGGTGCCGCAAAACCGACTACTGAGCTCCATGAACATGTTTTAGAGAAATAGGAGCGAGGTAGTCCTATTTTGATCTTTCTTTGGCTTAGATACTTAGGAATGGATATACGATAATAGGAACTTCATCCCCGCTCCTACTTTACGGGCGTTTAAAAGGATGATGTATTTTACGAGAATATATCGGAACTCCATACCACTCGACCAAAAAGGAGAACCCCCCTTTGGTCTCCCCGGGTCTAACAGAATACAGACTCCAAAGGAAGTATGAGAATTGGAATGACAAGTTATTCTGATAATGAGGAAACCGCAATGCTCAGACTACCTACGAAGGGACTTAACGGATATCATAAAACCGAGTGTAAAACAAAGCAAGACACAATTTGAGTAGAGTACACAAGGGGACTGGAAAAATCGTGTAGCTATCGGCCAAGAATACCCGAGTAGATCACTCATTCGACTTGCCATTCTTCGACATCTTTCCGGCTCCACGCGGGATCGCTCTGCGTCCGTACAGCAGACCACGCATGCGACGGCGACGGGGAGAGGTCGACGCGGATGGCTGGCTAGGGCGAGGCTGGATGGTAAGCTTGCCTCTGGACGACCCAAGTCCTTTCTTCCCCTGGGTGGAATTATCGCCTTCGCCTCCTAGATACTATTCAGTTGGTATCCATCAGTGCTGCATGTTCTTGGTCTTACCTCCGATAGTCATGTCCTGAAGGCCAGTTTGAATGCTTTCGCCTCCGAAATCACCATCACTAGTTGTCTCGTAAGTAGAGTCATCATTCCCCTGGTTCTGGGGACGAGCCGAGATCACAGTGGGCATCTTGCCATGACGCTGATTGTCTTTCTGGTCTCCACCCTGGGGCTTATAAGGAGCTTCACTGATCTTTCGTCCTTTAGACAGTTCAATGACTTTTAGTTCCTTGGCTACCGAGACCACCCTGCCAACCTGGGCGACGTTACTGGCAGCTCTTTTGGGAAAGACCACTTCAACAGTGTCTTTCATAGTCTCGGGCAGATAGAACCCCGCGTCAACACAGTTATGCTTGAAATGGATGCGACGAAGACGGTACGGGTCGAACCAGAGATAAAACGGGTCTCCATCGACAACAAAGCCGGTAAGTCTAAGGATCACGATAGAGAGACGGTTGCGAATTGGGCCCATCATACTGGCGCACAGCTTTGCAGATTCAATGACGGTCTTATCGAGGTACTCGCCAACACCAATGTTGTTTTGAAGAGTGCCATCGCCATCTCCACTGTCGGTCACGATATGTTGTTAGAAGATCTGAGATAAAGTGGCATTCTGTATCCTGGTACAGTCAAGCGAAATCAAGATAAACTCACTAATAGACCGGCTGGTCATCAACCTTCTCACTCATCTTCCAGCCTGCGCTGATAAACGGCCAGTCTCCATTGAAACTGCGTCTGATACAAGGCTCCAACGCCATCTCGAGGTCCAGTTCTTCCAGCCCAGTGTTGAGCCAGACAGCCTGCCAGATCATGGTCTGGTATGATTGCATCATGCCAGTCAGCTTGAGGACGCGCAGATTGCGGAACGAGCTGAGAGGACGAAGCTCTTCAACTTTGATCATGTCATTATCATGTGAAGCGTTCTCTTTAATCGGCCAGAACAGATCGAGGCAGAGAACATCGAGGTGACGCTCCATGTACTTCCAGGAAGCTCCGCCCCTGAAGTATAAGAGCGGGTTCTCTTCGCTGCCCGGATGGGACTGAAAGCCAAAATCGAACATCGAGTCTCCATGCTGAGCGCTCCTACTGCGGAGGCCAGAAGATCCAAAAGTGGAACGGATAAGGGATCTACCAGTCCTGGCATGACTCTTGTTGGTGATATCGGGCTCTTCCGAGGTCTTCTTGCCAAAATCCCAGAAATGCTTCTTGGATGCTGCACCAAGGAATCCAGCTTTGGAAGAAACAATATCACTCATGCTAGAACGGCGCTGTTTGTAGAAAGGTTTGTTCACGTTCACGTTCACGTTCACGTTCACGTTCTCTTTGTTGTCTCCATGTCCAACTGCAACCTCTCCTGCACTGACATCAGACAGGCGCCTTCCGCGGAGAGTGTGATGCTCCATGATATGCTTCTGTATGTTTGCTAATGAAAAGATTCAGCAAATGTGCTCCTCATATGCTAGAGAGATAAGGGGCGTAAAAATATTCCAGCAGGATGCCGAGAGAAATAAACAGTTAATGCAGACCCGCTTATAGAACGTACCGGAATAGTGCCCATGATGGTTAGAATCAATGGTATTGTTCTTATCCTGCTCTCTCCAGAAGGCAGTACCCATAAGGGTGCTTTCCCAACGTGCGTCAGACTCCATGGTCATTAGAATGAAGTCTAATAGTTTCACGTGTTGTCAAGCTTAAATCAAGATTGTCAGGGTCTAGACGAAATGAATGAAAAGCACACAGTCACACTAGATGACATGGAGTGTATGCTGCTTTGACAGGAATAAAGATATCTATCCTTCCGTAGCTAGGTGCACTGGAAAAGGATGAGAGAGTGAATAATAGTGAAAAGTGTGCGATAATCTCACGCGAGGTCAAAATAACCTGAGTGGGCAACACTTCAGGCAGTGAATGCCACCCGCCTGATACTGCAGAACTTCTACGCATCTCGACTGGGAGCAAATTGACAGGGCAACCTAGTCAGGAGGTCACTGAAACAAGTTATCTACTCTAGATTGCGTCCTCATATCTCTTTACTGAATTGAAGGGTAAAATGAAAACCTAGGCCTCTTATATAGAAATATAAACATGAGATGATGAGCCCCAAACATGCTTTAAGACCCTTATTAATCAATCCAGGCCAGATATGCCTACGTGTAGAGAAACTCACAAGGAGGTCGAAACTATATCTCTTTATAGTCGGTCACAGAAGAACAATGCGACATCAGATTCTAGGAATCGAGTGTGCTATATTCATTTCATACAAGCTGATTAGCAGACACCTTAGCTGAGATTCTCCGAGATAATTTCAAATCTTTCTCCTATCATCATCCACAGTGGGCTTATTTCTCAAGACATTTTGGTCCTCTTCGATTGAGATCTCCTTCTATTATACTCTCCTGAATATAGTGATAAGGACTCCAGATCATCAAAATTCCTTCCTGTCTCCCTTCTGACACGTTCATGGAATATAACTATAATTATGTGACGGTTTCGTCGAGGCCGTCATGGAACTTTGACAGCAACTCCAGGGGCCGTACTGACCGTGAGTCTCGTTCTCCAAAGTTTCTCAAAAAAAATCTATCTGCAGTATGGTTAGTCTTTATAGAATACTGACACCCGATGTTAAGTACTAACTTCTCATTTTAATCAGTTATTATGACTGTAGCTGAGCTGAATCTTCTCTTAAAAATTCATTTATGCAACCTGGACAACTGTTTGCTCAATCCTTTCGTGAGATCTGCATCAGGTGAGAAAAGAGAAGACGATGCGTATCGCTAACAAAAGGCATTGAGCAATCAAGTACGCGATGTTCTACGGATGTTGTCTGTAATCCTTGTCTGAATCTTATAGGTCCAAACAACGTTACCCTTTGCTAGACAGGAATAATGGAAATATGGTAGACGATATCTGTGGGATCATAGGCATCGAAGCAAGAGTTCTAGCATACAGAGTCAAATCTGCTGAATTGCTTACTTTGTAGAATGACCGAAATCTATTGTTATCTTATGCCTAGAGGTAAGTAAAGGAGTGATCCGTGGTTCTATAAATAATTATCTAGATCTAGATCAGCTCCTTTTATAACCTATTTGATCAAAGTACTACACTGGGTATTTTAAATTGAAAAAGCCGACTCGAAACCGAACCGAAACACCGCGCGATTCAACCCCCGTGAAATATCAGGCTTCTCCTAGCTGTGTCACAATTCTGTCCCGCACATGGCTGCCACAGTCCCAAGACTTACTGCAATGTAAGTCAATGAATTTGTAGCTGTCGGTCAGCTTTGAGCGATTGTAATTCCTAGGAGGACTCAATAATCTGAATAGAAACCTGAGCTTCATATATACAAAATAACTATCACATTGATTAGAAATAAATCTAATTCTCCACAAAATTTATCCACAAGTAGAAACCTTTATGACTTAATAGAGCCTTAGTTCATAAACTCTTCTTATCATACGGATATCTCCTTAACGCATTTTGGCCGGTACATAATCTCTGCCTACATATCTCTTGCACTATTGTACTTGGTGCAGGAAGAGCTTAGCATGATAGCATCACCTGTAATATGCCCATTGCCCCTTTAGGAATGTCTATATCTCTGATTTCTCTTCCTCTATCTGGAGGATAGTCCTTTTGCAATGCACACTGTTCTCGTTGGTTCCACAGCTTTCGTAGGACTTGGGCTTTTTGTACACGGTATTGTCGTGGGTGCTGGTGTACTTATTGACTCGGTAGTTGTCGTGCATGGAGTAGTTGAAGGCTTAGGTATTGTGGCCGGTTCCGCGGTCATGGAATCGGGGGTGGTTGTAGACTCAGTATTCGTAGACTTAGTAGTCGTAGGCTCAGTAGTTGTGGTCGGGGTTGGAGTTGGAACAGGTGTAGTTGTGGTGGTTGTGACTTGCTCACAGTTGAGTATGAAGGAGAAATATGTTTGATACTGCCCAGGAATAATAAACTCATCACCAACAGACCCGGACCGTTCCCCTTCCAAGTAATAGGCAGCGGCGATTATGCAGTATATCTGCATAGAGCAAGCTCGAGGAGTCGTGAAGTTGCTCGGTGGAATGGTATGGTGGCATTGTGCCTATGATAGATACAAAATCCATTGTTTGTGTTGTATGGATATCCCTCTGGACTGCTTGATGGTGCAGTTGTGTTGATCCAGACATCCGCGCCTTTATATGTGACATCCCCAACTAGTGGACATGAGACGGTTATGTTGTTATCAGAGACATTGAGGCAAAGGTCACCGTATTGGACTAGAATGCCTTCCGTCCACAAATAGCAAGGCACACAGGATGGACTAGTGCTGATTGGGATGGTGGCGGTATCTCCTTTCTCTATGTGCGAGTAAGATATGCTATGGACTGGCATGGACCGTACTGGCCCAGAAAGATATACTACATGTAATGGCAACGCTAATATAGATCCTCATGGTAAGAACGAAATCGAAACCAGTCCTTCACAAACGAGTTCTTAATAAATTTGCATAAACTAGTTTGCCCATTATTTTTGTTAAGCATTGTGTCTTTATACGCAGAGGACATCAGCTTAGTTACCAATTTCTAATTTAGCATTCATTGGAATATGATTGATACTATAATCATAAGATTATTAGATATTTAGTTCATGATTATTCGTCAAATTAGTTGCTTCCAATTTCGGCAAGTAACTAGTAGAACGTATATGCCTAGAAGATATTATTAACTCAGTCCCGCTTTTGGAAATCCCGTTCTTAGGGAGGTAAATTAAACTGGCTACCGTTTTCGGCCGCACAACCAGCCACCATTTTGGGCTTGCTATTATATACGTGAGGTGCCAGAATCCTACTGAGTCTACTCTATGCCCTGACGCTTAGTATCACAGCTAAAACGAGAAATACTATTAAATGTAACTATGTAGCTAAAGATGAGAATTCGAAGCTGAGGAGGGGAGAAAGGATCGAGGGGTTTGGTCCAGGTAAATATTAGATATCCAATAATCTCCTTGCCTAGTTTATGTGCATGGAAATTTCCCTACAGCGGTTAGGTGCTGACAATATTGCAGCCGCCGCAATGGAGCGGCTAGACCACATTTTGGTCATCCAATCGTGTTAAGCCTTAAGGACTTGTTTTATACTTTATCAAACTTAAGAACGCGTACTTGAGATATCAAGGTAGCTATCAATCTGGAGTCTTGTCCACTTTCCATACTACTTCTCCGTAAATATCTCATAGGTACAACATGAGGCTGAGGACTTCCTCTATGCGTTGCTGAAACAATCTGGTTAAGTAGGGCTGAAAAGCAGGAAAGTGACCTTTACAGAATCTCAAGGCACCATGGGTTTCTGGCATATCACCCCCTGCGTAGTATTCTTCCATCTGTAAACTGGAACTGGGTATTGGCATCAATTACGTTTATCCTACACACATGGACTCAGTGGAATCTCGGGAAGGATGACTGGTGAATGGGTCGCCTTTTTATTGACTCCACGCTAGATGCTGTGTATCCTTTTGCTTTTTGCCCTCGAATAAAAAACCGTCTACATCCATGGATCGCATAGCAACCGTACCATAGCATGATCAGAGCATCGGAGAAGTCATCACAAGCTTCCCGCCATCATCCAGCCTGAACAAACGGGAAATATGTGATCGAAAACAGTCATGCAAGCCTCAGAAACGTCTTCCCATCTCAGAAACCGCCTAGTACCTCTTTCCCTCACGCAGAACGTCGCTGTACTCCTCGAGCGGGCTCCGAATGAGCTTGGTCTCGGTCCACAGGTTGGGAGTGAGGAAACCGTAGGTGTTACCGACAGCAATGAAGGTGGCCTTGAGGGTGTTCTCAAGGGTCTTGGTCGAACCGGAAGAGGAGGTGTAGGCGTCCTGAACACCGGCAAGCTGGAGCAGACGCTTGACAGCGGGGGAGGCAACGAGGCCAGTACCACGGGGGGCAGGGATAAGCTGGGAGATATCAGTATGGTGCGCGCTAATCGCATATTTGAAGATATCCGGTAACATACTCTGACAGTGACCGAACCACACTTTCCGCTCTCCTTAGTAGGCAGAGAATGAGGCTCACCGAGGTTGGTACCCCAGTAACCTCTTCGGACGGGCAGAACGCTGAGCTTGGCAATGATGATAGCAGCACGGATAGCAGTAGCGACTTCCTTGGAGGTCTTGATTCCGAGACCAACATGGCCCTCACCGTCACCGATGACAACAATGGCCTTGAAACGGGTACGCTGACCGGCACGGGTCTGCTTCTGGACAGGCTTGATCTATTGTTTGTTTTCCGTCAGCACCGTCCAATTCCTTTTTTCTATCCAATTCCCTTCATCCATTTCCAATCATCCCAATTTTTTTTCCTTTTCGCGCATTCCTTGCCGTCCATCCTCCAAGTTCTGATTCTGCTCCTCCGGGGAAAATGTGTCCGTACCTTCATGACCTCATCCTTCAGCTTGGGAAGGAAGAAGTCGACAATCTGGTACTCCTTGACGGGCAGAGAGTGCAGGTAGATCTGCTCCATGCTGGTGATCTTGCCGGCCTTGACGAGACGGCCCAGCTTGGTGACGGGCTGCCATTCCTTCTCCTCGCTCTTCGCACCACCGCGACGGCCACGACGACCACGGCCACGGCCTCGGTCACCACCACGGTCGCCGCGCGAACCGAATCCTCCACGTCCACGGGGAGCGTCAGCCATTATGGATAGATTGGCGATTGAAGGTCGAGGGTGACGGGAGGAGGGAGTCGTTGAAGTTGTCGACGTCGAGGTTGCTTTGCGCGATCCGGACGATGTGCCTTTCGCGGACACACTGGGGAAATTTCGCTGGTGGTGCTAAGCGAGTCTGCCCTAAGCGGACCAGCCCTGTGCCCTAAGACCTAACCATGTCCCAATCTGGAGAACGGGATCTCGGATCCGGAACTAAACCAGTTTTTCCCCGACCGAGCGGCATGTCAGGTGACTAACCTACCCCGGCATTTTTTACATCAGCAAAAGAAAACAAAAAAATTATTATTGACGCGCCCAAACTAAAGCCAAGCCATTCGAGATCCACACCGGGGAGAACGAAAGGGGGACACGGGAGGTATCCAAGCTCGATAGCTCTCTTGATAGGAATGCCACATGACGCTTTTCGGTGGACCGATTAGGTATGGAACCTGTTCTGCTGGCCTCCTGTGTCCGGCTTATGACCTGCTGGTCCAACAATAGTAGCGGCTAATCCTGCTTATCGCTCCAAGCTTGAGTAACCATGGCCTAGAGTACCTCACATACCCCAGACCTCCTTCTCCATCTTTTCCAGACCAGCTGGAAACAACCCCGTCTGGAGTAGGCTGCCATCAACATAATTGAAATCATTGATCACAATGGTATTGCGATGGTACGTATCATTTTTATTTATCCTCTCAGCTGAACTAAAATGATATCATTGACAGAACTAAATATCTGATAGGTACCAAGCACGGTTGGCGAAGCAGCCATTGCTCACGGCCAGTATTGCCAGCGCAGTACGTTTCTTCTATCGTCCCCAAGGTGTCCCATCTACTGACCATCGAGGGATATATAGATCCTGTTTGGCAGCGGTGATATCCTCGCTCAGCAGCTGGTCGACCGCAAAGGTCTGAAGAAGCATGACTTCGCCAGGACTGGACGCATGGCCCTCTACGGTGGAGGTAAGTTCCCCTCCCTACAATATCTTCTCCGCAAAGATATCTCTTACAGTCTTATTTTCTGTACAGCCATCTTTGGTCCCGGTGCAACCACCTGGTACGGCATCCTCCAGCGCCATGTTGTCCTCAAGAGCCCTCGCGCGACCTTGGTAGCCCGAGTCGTCGCGGACCAGGGTCTCTTTACTCCAACACACTTGACAGCATTCCTTACCTCCATGGCCATCATGGAGGGTACTGATCCGGTGGAGAAATGGCGCTCTACCTTCTGGCATAGCTACAAAGCCAATCTGATGATCTGGCCCTGGGTACAGGCAGTGAACTTCACGTTTGTCCCTCTCGAGCACCGGGTGCTGGTCGTCAACATCGTCAGCTTGGGTAAGTGTTTGCTGCAAATTCTCTTTCCTATCCTTGTTCCACCAAGAAATCCTGTTCTCGATGGTCTGTGGAACCGCACTGACGTGGCTGCGCACAGGCTGGAACTGCATTTTGAGTTTGATTAGCAGCGGTGAGGCCTAATTTTGGTCGGACAAGGTGTCGAAAATAGGTAAATTGGGTCCTGGTAGTCTATGTTTTGTGCTTCAGTCTTCATATTAATTATGGGTCGGGGATAGAGTGTTTAGTGTCAGGGTTAGCTCGAGACAGGTTTGCGATAGAATTTTTCCTGGGATGGCGTTGCCACGTTGCATTGGATTGTCTTTCTGCTCTTCAAATGTTTGCCCGTGCCAAAGAAACAATGAACGAGGTACCATCGATTCAAATCAATTAATTGTAGAGAAAATGTTGAGCGAGTGTTGATTGTGAAAGAGTTTGGATGTTGCGGCGGTAGGGCTGAGTCGACCAGTCGCAGGCCTCGACCCGCGTGCGTGTGGCCAAAAGTAGAAAAGTTGCTTGTCCAACTCCGACATCTCCAAACCCGTCTCAAATCTTCTGCTAGAGCAACACAACCCCGCCACCGGAAACTGTTTATCTGCCTGGAGCAGACGATTCTTGTAGCCGTTGCTACTCTCTTCTGCTACTCGACCCTTCCTCCTTGTGTCTGAAATTCTCAGCGCACTTTCTAGGACTGGTTCTTTCCGCAAACCACCCGCAAAACAAATTCTCCTCACCCGCACAACGTCTGTCTTTCGAACTCTCGACGCACCCTCGAGTTTTTCGACCTTATCCTCATTTGCGATTCTCTTTCCTTTATCTCTCGCATCACCTACCCGATCCCTACGTCCACCATGGCTACCGCCACAGAGAACGGCCAGCAGCCCGTGAAAGACGAGAACACCGCTCCCGAGGCGGCCGCCAACGAACAGCAGGAGCAGAAGGAACAGACGAACGGCGCGAACGGTGATCTTGTGACTGTATTCCACGACCCCGAGAACTTCAATGTCAAGCATCCTCTTATGCACGAGTGGACGCTGTGGTTCACTAAGCCCCCCAGTGGCAAGGTAAGCGCTATTGGCCAGACGACCAGAATTTAATGACTGACAGAATGCGCAGGGTGACAACTGGAATGAGCTGTTGAAGGAGGTCGTCACGTTCAGCTCCGTCGAGGAGTTCTGGGGTATCTACGTATGTCATTCTTCGTTCCTCTCTATAGCGACTTTGATCACATGCTAATTATTGTATAGAACAACATCACGCCCACATCTGAACTCGGTCTGAAGGCCGACTACCATCTATTCAAGAAGGGTATTCGCCCCGAGTGGGAGGACCAGCAGAACAAGCACGGTGGCAAGTGGTCGTATTCCTTCAAGGACAAGCGCTCCGTTCCGATCGACGACCTCTGGCTGCATGCTCAGCTTGCTGCGATCGGTGAGACCCTCGAGAACGACGGAGACAATGAAGTGATGGGTGTGGTCGTCAACGTTCGCAAGGGTTTCTACCGTGTCGGTCTGTGGACCCGCACCACGGGCAAGAGCATTCCTGGTGACAAGGGCGAGGGTCGCTCTGCGGCCAAGGGCAAGGAGGTTCTAGAGAATATCGGTCGTCGATTCAAGGAAGTATTGCGCCTCAAGGATGCGGACGTCGTGGAGTTCTCAGGTCACACCGACAGCGCACACAGCGGCAGCACGCGTGCCAAGGCCAAATACACTGTCTAAAAAAAAAGCGGAAAAAAAAAAGAAAACGTTAATTGGGCGGATGAGGCTGATATCAAAGATATCCCGGGCATGAAATGATGGACGACTGGGGATGGATCTGATTGCAGAAGAGTTTGGGCTTTTTTTTTTTCTTTCCGATGCAAGATCGTGACAGTTTCACGTGCTGTGTTTCATCATGGCCTGCCACGACTATCTCAAATTTAGCATTACGAGGCGTGTATCTTATTTCCCGCATTCCATATCCATGAGCTTGCTACTGTTGCTGTCTCTGTCATGCCCCCGAGATCTCCTGTCTCTGGTCTCTATTTCCCGCCCTTTTTCTCTCCAGGGCTACTGTATTTGTTGTATTATTCGGGGCTAGCCATCCGGGCTATTTTGCTAATGCAAACGATACCACGGAGATATGAACCAATTGTCCATATGTCAGGATCAGTATTCTATGTAAAGGTGCCTAATGTGCCAAGTATTTGCCGTTCGTTCCGCAACGCAGTGCGGTGGGGTGGCCAGCGTGGAGATCACTGGAGATCCTATTACAAGGCCATTTGTTCTTCCTCCATATTTATAATAATTATTTATATACCATGGAAGAGATTATTAATCCCTCTTTCAAGATGTTTTATGGTGTTGGGTGCGTGAGAGTGGGAGAGTAATATTGTGGGGGCCGATTTATATTTCCTTCCGTAGGCCTACTACATTCTATCGGAACACAACCACCCGAGATATGTACTATGCACCTTCGCGGTAATCAGATATATATTTGAATTACTGACATTGTTCATATAGAAACGTTCGATTTCTGACTGTTAATTTCAAGTTCATAATAAAATAGATTCATTACTCCCGTCCAGGTTCAGAGGTATATGTCCTTAGATTAAGTAGTAGATTTGCCACCATAATCCCCGAAACTTTCAATTTGATTTCTGTTCGTTTGATTCCTTTTCACTTCTTTTTGTACTTTTTTTTCACTCGTTTATTAATTCATATCTTGTTGGATTGCTGTTGATCGATCGTAATGAATTTTGCCCTCCTTGATTGTGCCTTCCTGTCGTAATTTCGTTCCCAGTTTTTGTCCCCTCTCCACTCAGCTCATCAGATATTGTCTGTTGACTGAGACTGAGACTGATCCTGCTGCTCGACTACGCTCCATCCTCTTCGCCAACGCGGATGGCGCCCTCTTGTCCGATTCCATGGGACCAGAAGCCGTCGAGGTATAGAGAGCTGAGAAATCACGTTAGAATGAATCCTGTTTTTCAAGTCTTATTCCTATTTCAGGCTTCAATGTTAGGGGAAAAGGAGGAATGCTTACAATGATGGAGATCGATCATGTGTGAGAAGGAGCCAGAATCCGAATATACTTTGCGCGATGATGTCGAATACGGCCCAGACGACAATTTCGGAGTCGAGGGTGATGCGATGTGAGAGGGTGGATGCGGCGAGGATGCTGCATGGCGTTAGTATGAGTCTTTCTCTTGAGGGAGTTCTCTTTGAGGAGTGGTCTTGGAGGACATACATCGGATACAACGCCATAACAAGCACTGATGTGCCCGCAATGGAACTGTAGAACCGCCTCGTTTGCACATCCTTGTTGGCCGCGGCCCGTCCGCCATTGAAACCTATCTGGTGCACCACGACCAGGTACGCAATGGCGCTGATTGTAAACCAGACCCATTTACGGCCATCATGGCCCGCAAAGGAGCCCAAGAGACCCGTGGCGAACATGATCAGGTCCGCGGAGACAGCGACCAGAAGGTGCGCGCCACTCAATCCGCTTACCAGCGCAAGATTTATCAGGATTAATGGGGAGGTGAGCATCCAGTTAACGTAGCGGAACCAGAAGACCTGGCGGAAGACGTCCTGCTTCGTGTCTGGGACGTGCTTGTTCGACTCATGGATCTGGATATGGCTCCATGCGATGCCATCACCGGTAGCCATGGCCAGATAGGCGATGAAGGAGATGGTGGTGATTAGGGAGGTGAGGATGTGGAACAGACGCTTGGGCTGTGGTGGTTGTTAGGGTTTCCCTGTTTCCCAAATGGGAGAATAATGAAGATATAGACATACTAATGGTGCTCGAGTGGCCAGGATGTAGAATACGAGCGAGGACAAACCCATGAGCACGGTGACAACCCTGTGTCAAGTCAGTTTGGTGTCTCGATGAGAGCTTTTCACAAATCACCCACCATAACGTCCGCTTGCCGACGCCATGTAGATTCTGGAAGATGGGCGTATCTCCGGGAATCACCGTCGGGATAGGCGACACGGAGGACGTTGTTGACGGTGATGGCGGTGGAATTGGTGGGAGGCTAGTCCTGATCATCTTGACTGCTTTCCTAACACGATATGTACTGTACTGTAGCTTTCTTGAGACCTGATAAATACGATGAGGCTCGATCGCAACGACATCTGCCTGTTCATTTTACACAGTAGAAAATGGAGACAGAATGATGGATATAAGCAATTCCATCGAGTGATACTGCCCGCTTCTCCTCAATGACGACATGGGTGGTAGGCAACGCCATTCTCTTCCCTTGCTTTGCTCCATGGAAGAACTCCAGCAGCCAGTGGAAGTGCAGCCCGCATCGACATTCTCCATCATCATGAGCGGTTTTCGTCGGTATCTTGTCTCTTCTTACGAGAGAGAATCGTCATGGTTACCTCGTCCGACTCCGCCTGAGATTATCTCGATATCCAATCAGCTTAGACTCGTGGTGGCTAACCACTTCGGAGTATGTAAGGGCATCCCATCACGAGAGAACACAAACACCGTGTATCCAGTCCTATCCAGTCCGATCTAGCAGAAGGAATCGATCAGCGAATCTGAGCGGCATTCCCGAAGCGTGCGATCTCCTCGTTGTATTGTTCAATGAAAAGTCCTCGTTGTGACCCTCATGTTGATCTGCACATCTGACGTCCCCATTAGCGCGCCACTGAGTCTGGACTGTCAACGGATGATCCGGACATGGATGGACCCGGATTTCACTTACCCCAGATCCTGACTAGAGGATTTTATCCACAGAGAAAACCTGGAATACGATCAAAATATTGGTGCAGGAATGCACTGAGGTGACACAAGACGCGTACTCTGCTCTTGTCTCTGCGGTGTCTTATGCAGAACGCTAAATTCTATCTACTGGACCGTGCAGGAGTGGTATATGAGTCTAGAAATAGTATACACTTATGATACAGGCAAAGATACAATATATGGCAAGAGTCATCTAAGCATTGGCGGCAGCGCTCGTCTCCACAGCGTCCAGTTCATGCACAACGTCCTCGCAACGCTGGCAGAGCATGTCCTCGTTCGTCGAGGCCTCAGGGACTACGTATCGCCAGCACCGCACGCATTTCGAGTCTTGCGGTGCGAAGACATGCACGGTGCCCTGGCGTCCATCCGGTAGCTCGAACACCTCGTGGTAGTGCCATTCTGCCTGGTCAATAACGGCAGGCACAGGCTCACCTTGAGCACTAAGCGTCACTGAGGAGACCACGAACAGATCTGGCAGTTCAGACAGGTATCGCTGGAAGACAGACTCATTCACGGAGGGATCGGGGAGGGAAGTGTGGATGAATGACTGAAGGGACGAGCCCATCTGCTTCTTCGACCGCGCGTGTTCCTGCAGCGCCTTGATCACAGAGTTCACTGCCATCAGATCCGGGAAGTCCTTCTCGAGCGTCAAGTTGAGCCACTCTGCTGGAGGAATAGTCACAATACGCTTCATGGGGTGTTCGCATTGATCCTTGAGCACCTGCGGCGTATGCTCCCATGACTCCTCGACTAGCAACGGGGTCAGCGGAGCCAGAATCTCTTGAAGGTAGTGGTAGATATGGAAGAGCGTGGTCTGTGCTGCACGTCGACTCGGGCTATTCTCCGCCTCAGTGTAGAGACGGTCTTTGATGGTCTCCATGTAGAACGCTGAAAATTCCTGATTAGCCCACCGGTTAATCGTGTTAACAGCCCGGTAGAATTCGAAGTTATCGTAGGCGTTCCTGCAGGTGTTGACCAGGTTTGTGAGATGCAGGAGGGCGATACGGTCTATTTGATGCAACTCCCCGTATGAGAGCGCCTTGGTTTTGTCAAAGTCGCCTAGTGCGCCCAGGAGCAGCTTGAATGTGACACGGTACTTGTGGAGACTAATATTCACCGTCTGCAGTACCTGCTGTCCGATCACTACATCCCGAGTGTAGTCGCTGCTGGCTACCCACATGCGAAGAGCGTCGGGTCCAAGGGCATCGTAGACAGGTCCTGTAGATGTTGACTGCTTCTTGCCCTTGCCTTTCTTCTGTTTCAGAGGGGGGAGAAGAGTGCCGTCCATGATCGAATCCGGGTGAATCACGTTGCCAATAGACTTGCTCATCTTGCGGCCATCCTCATCCAGAGTGAAACCGTGCGTGATGAGGTTCTTGAATGGCGCCTTGGGGGGGTCATTCTTCCCGGAAGCCAGTTGATGGGCGATGTAAGTTAAAAGGCTGGACTGGAACCATCCGCGGTGCTGGTCGCTTCCTTCAAGATAGATGTCGGCCGGTTGCTCACCGTCGCGATGTGCCGTATCGAGTTGTGTCCAGCTAGTGCCGCTATCAAACCAGACATCCATCGTGTCGGTTCCACGTTTGTAGCCAGTGCCAGAGGGATCTTGCAGTGAAGCCGGAATCCATGCGGGATCATTAGCATCATCGGTCCACCAGGAGTCGATTCCACGCTCCTCGATAACTTTCATGATATGAGATACGCTCTCCTTGGTCAAGACGGCATCTCCACTGCCACGATGGTAGAGGGCAGGGATTGGAACTCCCCAGGCACGTTGACGGGATATGCACCATTCGCTCCGGTTCTTAACGAAGGATTCCAAACGCCCTTGACCTGTAGAGGGAACGAAACGAACTTCCTTCAATGAATTGACCGCAGCGTCGCGTATGTCAGCTACGTCGGCGAACCATTGTTCCGTGGCCCGGATAATGATGGGAAGCTTTGATCTCCAGTCGTAGGGGTATTTGTGCTCGTACCGATGCTTCGCTAGCAACTGGCCTTGTGAATCGACATAGTCGAGCACAGTGGTGTTTCCTTCTCCGAGAACGGGTTTTCCGCTTAATCTCTGCGGATCGCTCGGAAAAGCCTTGTCTGTAAACTTCCCTTCATCATTGACCGGAGCGAAGGCTGGAATACCTCTGGACAAACAGACTTCGTAATCCTCCATACCATGACCAGGTGCGCAGTGAACGAGACCGGAACCAGACTCTGCAGTGACAAACTCCGCAGCAATGATGGGCTGTGGCTGTGCCTCCGATCCCTTAAACAGAGGTCGATAGGTCGCCTGTCCTTGCAATTCAGAGCCCAGGATAGACGGAACCACGATGGCAAGGTCTTCCTTCAGCATTCCTTGTAGATATTCCAACCGAGATTTGGCGACCAAGAGTTGGCCATGTTTCTCTGACTGAACAACAGTATACTCTAGCGATTCGTTGACGGCAATGGCAGCATTGGCGGGTAACGTCCAAGGAGTCGTAGTCCAGATTACAGCGTTAAGCTTCCCAACATCGACTGCTGGATGATTCGCCAGTTGTGAAGAAACCGTGACCAAAGGAAACCTAACCAGAGCAGCTGTCGAGACATGATCATCCTTATATTCCAATTCCGCTTCTGCCAGGGCGGTTCCTGTCGACGGCGACCAGTACACCGGCTTGAACCGGCGGTAAATCAGTCCTCGGTCCACCATCTCACGGAACACTCCAAGCTGTTTCATCTCGAACTCTTTATGCATCGTCTTGTAATGACCTTCCCAGTCGCCCATGATAGCCCATCGGCGGAATCCCTTCATCTGCTCCCCGACGGTCGTCTCGGCCAGTTTCCGGGCTGCCTTCCGTATCGCTGCTGCCCCTGCAGTCCCTCTCTGTGCGCTGAGTTCATTCTGACCCTGCAAGGCCTTGAGCTCGATAGGCAGGCCATGACAATCCCATCCGGGCATGTAGTCCACTCGCTTCCCCCGCCCCAATTGCACCCGACATATGATGTCCTTCAGAATCTTGTTCAGCGCATGGCCGACGTGCAGGTCACCGTTGGCGTAGGGGGGCCCATCGTGCAGGACAAATGTGTTCTCCGCCGGTCTGGCGCGCCGCTGCCAGGCGTATAGCTCGTCAGTGCATCTGAGCAAATATTTCGCCTGGTCGCCGGGCGACACGCGCGGAGGGAACGTCGACTTGGGGAGCTTGAGCGTCGACGACCACGACCGAGTGAGCGATTGCGGCAGTTCCGGCATGCTACACCTGCAGCATATCCTGCCTTGTTGTGCAGTGAATTGGTGGTGGTATTCGACCGGAGGAGATTCGGAGTCGGAGAGTATCGAGAAATATTGTATCTATCACGGTAATATTACCGGATGTGACGGCTGATAGCTCCATGCGGAGCGTCATGTAATATAAACATCTGAATGGAAATTTAATTACAGTAATCATTGCGTCTGCATTCCCTTTCTCGATGTGATTCAATTATTTATTTATCTCCTTTTCTGTCCTTTAATTTTTCATCTCCTCTGCCAACCCCACAAAAGGTGTTTTTGTGCTTCCATAGACGAGTAGACTGGCAGTATTGTTACCAGGGATAGAAAACGCGGAATCAGATAGGTTGACCTTTCGGGCGGTAAAATAGACGGTGGGTGAAAAAGACCGGCAGAACTGGCCACGCTATCATAGACACCTTTTCTTGGCGGAGACCGTGAACGAGATTTGTCACTGCACCTATGCTCGCTTTACTTGACGGAAGGGCTAAAACTTCGCCCTAAAGAATGGATAGGACATCGAAGTCTAAAAATCAAACAGTTTCACTGGTGACAGATGCTAAAGACCCTGAGGAAGATTGGACGGCGTTGTCGAGTGCAGCAAGTAGAAGGAAACTACAGAATCGTCTTAATCAACGGGCCAGTCGTAAGTGTTTCTTTCTGACGAAGTCTTCTACTTTTCATTGAGACTGAAGCTTGATCCGCCTATGCTACAAAAGGGCGACGAAAACTCGAGCAACAAAGGAATCGAAATGAGGGCCGGAATCGTATCTCCAAATGGATTGTCTATGTCGACGCAGACAAGAACAAGGAAGATAATCAGAAATCTATCCACCTGACATCTGCAAACTACACCTCAGTCGTGGACCTGAGGAGCAAAATTCAGAAATGTCGTTTCTGTGAACTGGAAACACACGAAAAGAACGACTTTCTACAGCAGCTACACGATGTGGTTCACAATAGTATGACCAGGCATCTACTGGACAGCGAGCTTTTAGCTCTAGTATCTCGGTTTAACATCTTCCGAGCCATGATTTCCAATGCTGCATACCTGGGTCTGACAATGGACCTGCTGCGCGAGGATATCAGCTCACCCTTTAATGTTCTTCTACCTGAGAGTCCCAATCTGCACCTTCCACCAAGTCTTCGACCCACTACTTTACAAAGGCAGGTAATACACCATCCTTGGATTGACCTTTGCCCTATAGCATCTATTAGAGATGCGCTGCTATGGAGAATGGGCCAGTATGATGAGGATGAGATTTGTCACGATCTCTTTAACGGAAGTGAAGAGAGTGAAAGCAGCACAGGCTTAGTAGTGTGGGGAGAGTCTTGGGATCCGATGTCTTACGAGATATCCTCGGCAATCTTGCGGAGATGGTCATGGCTGGTACATGATTGTCAGGATATTATTACATCAACCAATTATTGGCGTGCTCTACGGGAAGAGGAGCAGCTGCAGGTTCCTGCAGATACAAATACCAGAGTTTGAAAAGACAGCAAACGAGTATAAAAATTTCATATAAGTGAAGATCTTTATGTGCCAATGATTGTGGTACATTCGTCTCATCCAGTTCGAATGATGAGATCGCCGTGATTTGTCAAACAACGAACTTCTCCCCAACCAACTTCTCGCTCAGTTTCCACAATAGTTCCCAATTATTGTGATCGCGGATATGCGAATGCAGTTCCTCATCAGCAATGGCATTATTGTGCAGAAAGGAACCTTTTGAATTCTCGATTGCCGGATCGATCATTCCAGTGATGATTGTAGCCGCTCCTTCTGAAGCAGTTGTCCATGGTGGGAGATCGAATTCCTTTCCATCAAGATCACGCAATTCTATGAATATCGTTAGAACGGTAGGTCTTTATGCATTGGAGGATATCGGGGAAGTAATTACTTTGGCTAGATTGACGCATTTCGCTGATGGTCTTCGCGAACTCAGGGCCGACATGACGTTGTAGGCCCGTCCGCACAGCTATATCAAGATGGGGTTAGCAACTACTACACACTCGTCCATGGCTGGTTATATGCTAGCACGTACCACCAGGTTCAATACTGAAGACCCGAATCTTCTTGGCGGCTAGTTTCTCGCCCAGTGCCTTTGCGAATATGACTCGAGCAGCGTTGGACTGGCCGTACGCCTCAAGAGGATCATATGTGTGTCCATCCTATATAACCGTCAGAATCTATTCGTTTCAGGGACAGAGGATAGAAACGAACTTGGAAATTGATATCATCGAAGCTGACCTTACCCCTGCGTACTGCGGAACTCGCGACGATGATAACCGAGGAGGACGGTCCCGCGGCCTCGATCTTGGGAAGCAAGAGTTTGACGAGCAAGAAATTGGCCAGGTAATTCACCCCAAATTGAGATTCCACCCCATTCACCGTTTTACTATATGGTGGCAGCATCACACCGGCAACAGCAGCGACGTGATCTATTTTTGGGACATCGTTCAGATCTTGTACTCCTCGGCGGACATCACCGAGATCGCTTAGGTCCATTTTCAGGAATCGGATCGGCACATCTGGGCTCTTCGCTTTGATCTTGTCGACAACTGGTGCAACCCGTTCCTGGGATCTTGCAGAAAGGATGAGGCAGTGGGGTTCGGCAGTGCTCAATTGGATGGCAAGTTCACCTGCAATAGATTCATTTGCGACGCCAGTGATGAGAACTGTTAGGTTAGGGTAGGATTAGCCCATACACTATCCAGTAGGTGATTGAAAACATGAATTGGTAGTAGTCTTACTTGTCTTTCCAGCCACTGATTTACCGTATTTCTCGAGGATTACCTCGGAACGAAGGATCTGCTGCTCAGAAGGCATCTTACTTCGATCAATGAGTACTCAGAAAGTAGATACTGAAGTAAAAGATTCCAAGAAAATAATATATTGGGTTTTCAGTAATAATCATGGCCAAAACCCGATCTCTACGGGACCTTTATACTCTTCTTCCCTCCCCGTGTACCGTATACATCGGACTCCTTTGGTCCCGTCCTGGCTCACCCTTTCCATATATGGTTAGATAACTGTCAGCAGTTCATAGCGGTAACGATCGTTCTGAGGAAGCTAGTTCATTACCTCATATTCTGGGAGATTTAGTAACAATGCAGTGTCATACTCTATTGTACTACTGATTCTTCAGGTTTCCAAGTTACTATTGGTGGAGTGCACTGGAGCCCTCCGAAGATCTCCTCCTTCCGGTTCTAGTTAGACTGATATCAGCAATTTGCCTCTACCCCACAGTGCTCCTAGGCCTATCCCAAAATAGTGTATTGTAGTTCTCTGGCAAGTCCTGGCATAGTAGGGAAGTCCAGGGAGATGTTTGCGAAAAAATTCAGACGAATAGCAATCAGTAATGACAGTGTTCTTGAAAATGGACATTAGCTTTATATTGTTGTCGCGGAAAATATAATCTAGATAGACCACCAGCAGGGGAATGCACAGACAGACGAAAACACCGCATATTGATGCGGCTTTCTTACATATACCTTGATGAATATACGTCAGCTTCTTTTACGATGTCCACTTATCATGACAGCTGGTACAAGTCTCTAGTGAAAATATAGCGGCAAGAATTCTAAGTTAAAAAAGCTACCTACAAAGTAGTACACAAAGCTTAGCAGATGGCAACTAGCGGTTCTCGCATGGTATCGTCCGCAGTATACAATAAGCTGTCATTATGAGATCGCCACTCCGGAATCAAACACCGTTGAAAAGAGTTCAATAGACAGTCAAGCAGCTGACTGCACCGTTCTTCAACACCTCAAACAGCAACCCAGGGAATCCAAACAACTCCGTGTTTCCTAAACCCTGTCCGCTTTCAGGGCCAGCTGAAACGGCTCTCTGTCTACCTCCCGTACTCTCCTCCCAGCCGCCCAGGAACTCGACGCTGCTTTCCGGACTGTCACCCCAGCCTCGGTTCAGCACCATGCCCCGTTGAAGGGCTCTTTCCTCAGCTGGGTTGGAGTAAGAACCGCTCCACAGTCCCTTGAGTCGACTGGACACCTCATCGTACGGGGTTTCAGATGTCAAATCGTCTCCCGAGGAGTCCAGGTGAATCGTCCACCGACTCCGTCGATGGCGGTTGAACGGATATGACCCTGGCACATTACCGTGCACCAAAAGCTTGGTCACTGTCAACTGGGAGGTAGACGTTGGAGGCGAAGGATCTGGTAGATCGGAACCGGGGAATGCTGGCCCTGGAGTAGTAGGGTAAGAGATAAACGCATCAAAACCATGGTGAAAATAATTAAAGAAGCATTCTGTTGGAAGTGAAGAGGGATCGGAAGCTGCAGTCGGGGAAATCTCGTCATCGGAATCATCGGTCACGCTGTTACTAGATGACTGATCTGTATCAGTTACATCGGTGCCTCGACCTGGGGACGGGCTCATATGGCGTGAAGTGACACCAGCAGCAGCTCCGTGTATAGATATCCTTCTGTCGTTTTTACGGTAGATAGCATCCGGGGGACCGAGCTCGGCAACGAGATCTTGTGGCGTAGTTTCTGACAGGGTAATCCAAAAGGATGGACTCCCTCGTCGAGTCAACTCTGTTTTCCCGGCTCCATAGATCTTGATCTCCTCGACCTCATCCGGGACCGACTCCCTATTCTTACCGATCAACGCTGGCGATCGGGGATACTGTGGGGGTTTGCTAAACAGGCTCGTACGTGCTTCAGGCCAGGAAGAACCCTGGAAGATAGCCATGGAAGTTGCAGGTGATGCGGCAGATGAAGACATCAGGGCCACAAAGTCACACTGATCCGACCACGCTGAGTCCTGTAGCGGAAAAGAGAATGCCACGCCGGGGTACGATAGGACGTACGTTCCATAAGGCGAGCGGGAGGTAGGTGGGACGTACTCCCCTGGGTAAGATGGACCAAATAGTCGATTGTAGACATGACGAAAGCTTGGTCCTGGCGGGGAACCAGCCTGTTCCTGTGGTTTCAGACCCTTTACCACCTCCTGACTCTTATAGACCAGCAGGATCTTGGAAAAGTCTAGCACCTCGATCAATCTAAGCCTTTGATCTGGACCGTCGAATCGAAGTCGAAGACCGTTGGACGGCAGTCTGAGGATGACAGGCTGATATAAGGGCTCTCCTGCGGAGTATGCAACGTCGATCGCGGGGTAGGTCTGGGGATGGGCCTTGAGACGGGTGAGTACATTATGAAGTGACATTCCCAGGGCTGTTCCCAACAGAGTCAGTCTTTGCCTAAAGCCGCATCTACTGTACAAAATCGGGACACACTCAAGAAGCCAAGACCCTTGCCGGGATGGATCTGAGCTGCTGAAGCTCTAGAAGTCGTCATGGTACCGACGTTATCTTATCATGCCTGGCGGCAACGGAACCGGTGTCTCCCAAGAGATTACAAGGAAAGAAGCACTAATTTCTCCGATGGTTTAATATCAAGATGAAAGAAAGGCAATACGGCAGAAGCGCCGTAGAAGTCCCGTTCCTCGACCTGAGGTTGTAGTGAAGCTGGTCAGCATGAGATACGGTCATCGGTCATGTGAACGGCCGGCGTGACAGGCGGAGAAGGAGCTCGGGGTTAAAAGTGGCACGTGCGCTCTTTGTTTACGTTTTCCCTCTTCGGCCTCGCTAACAACATCCGAGTCGCCCTGTTGATCACGGCTCCTCTTTCGCATGCCCCACGCTACAGAGACGTTACTTTTGATAAATACCTTCAGTGTACAATCGAAAAAGCGTTACCAATTCCTGACACGCCTCTTTGCCACACCACTCGCCATTGCACCATGGCTGGCCCGCAACGGTCTGCCTCCGGGCTGGCAACAAGGAAAACCGGCCTGCGCGCCCCTACAACACGGCGATTGGCATCCACAGCGACAGATAGGTCGCAATCTCCGGCAGTGAGGTCAGTCACATCGACAAGGAGTAGTCAGAAATCACCAAGTACGCTGCCAACGGCGGGGACCAAACGAAAAGAGAGGGACTTCGATCCGGAAGCGGGCGCTGAAACCAACATTCATGTGGTCGTCCGTTGTCGAGGGAGGACAGAAAGGGAGGTGAGAGAGAACAGCGGAGTGGCAGTTGCGACAGAAGGTGTGAAAGGAACAAGCGTCGAGTTGTCCATGGGACCGAACGCTGTCAGCAACAAGGCCTACCATTTTGACAGAGTTTTCTCGTCCGCTGCGGACCAGGCGATTATCTATGAAGATGTTGTAGCCCCGATATTGAACGAGGTATGTTGACGGAAGTTTTAGCCTATACCACTCAGACTCACTGACACTCTTTCAAGATGCTCTCCGGTTACAACTGCACCGTCTTCGCATATGGCCAGACGGGCACTGGCAAGACGTATACGATGTCAGGAGATATGACAGATACATTAGGATTACTGCCAGATAATGCTGGTATCATCCCTCGAGTTCTCTACTCACTTTTCCGAAAATTGGAGGAGACGGACAGTGTCGTGAAGTGTTCGTTCATCGAGCTATATAACGAAGAGCTGAGGGATCTGCTCTCCTGTGAGGAGAACTCGAAACTCAAAATCTTCGAAAATGAGGCGAAGAAGGGACATGGCGGAAGCACGACGGTCCAAGGCATGGAGGAGACGTACATCGATTCAGCCCACGCTGGTATCAAACTGTTGCAGCGCGGTAGTCACAGGCGCCAGGTAGCCGCGACCAAGTGCAACGACCTTAGTTCTCGCAGTCACACCGTGTTCACCATCACGGTCTCCACAAAACAGGTGTCTGAGTCCGGGGAGGAAAACATCGGTTCTGCGAAATTGAATCTGGTGGATCTGGCAGGAAGTGAGAACATTGGCCGCAGTGGCGCGGAAAACAAGCGAGCGGTAGAAGCCGGCCTGATCAATAAGAGCTTGCTCACTTTGGGCCGGGTGATCAACGCACTGGTTGACAAGAGCCCGCATATTCCTTACAGGCAAGTCCCGCTTTGATCCTATTCTAGACCAATTACTAACAACTAGCAGAGAGTCTAAGCTCACACGACTGCTTCAAGACTCCCTGGGAGGTCAGACTAAGACATGTATTATCGCCACAATTTCGAATTCACGGAGTAACCTGGAAGAGACTATATCTACCTTGGACTATGCGTTCCGCGCCAAGAATATCCGGAATAGGCCGCAAATCAACTTGGCTATGTCTAAGAAGACGCTTCTGCGCGAATACACGTACGAGATTGAGAAGCTAAAAAGCGATTTGATTGCAACAAGGCACCGCAACGGTGTCTATTTGTCGACAGAGGCCTATGAGGAGATGACAGTCGAGAGCGAGTCGCGACGTATTGTGAATGAAGAACAACGGGTGAAAATTGAGATGATGGAAGCCAACCTGAAGAATAAGCTGCAGGAGATCTTCGCCTTGACCAGTAACTTCAACAACCTGAAAAAGGATAATGAAGAAACTCGGGCCGCGCTCGAGGGAACCAACGATCTCCTGCAGAAAACAGAGATTGTCTTGAATGACACCAGACGAATGCTGGAGGAAGAAGAAATGCTGCGCAAAGCACACCAGGACACCGAGGAGAAGCTTCGCAACATTGGTACCGGGCTTGTCTCGATCCTGGACAGGACGGTGGGAGACGTGAACGGTCTCCGCTCGAAACTGCGGCGCAAGTCAGATCTGCATACTTTAAACCGCGAGACCTGGCAGACATCAACTTCGGAGGTAGTGGATGTGACAAGACTAGTCGACTATCGGGTGGCGGAGTTCCAGGAGCAACACTCCCAGCTGCTCGCGGATTTCTCTTCCAAGATCAGCCAGTTCGTGCAGTCTGAACTCGATAACGTAAAGCTAAGTCAATTGCAATTAAGCGAGTTCATGTCGCTATTCGACGAGGCGGAGACAGAGGCGAAGTCACAGATATCTAGTGCCCATAACGAGATGAACGATGTCCTGGAAGAAATCAAGGTGCTTCGGGAAGATGTTAAGACGAAGGTCAGCGAAGGGCTGAATGGATTGTCTACTGCAGCAGCTCGTATATCTAAGGAGGTCATCGAGGAGTTGACCGATTTCCACACCCAGGTAAGATTGCCGGGATTCCTAGTTGACACACGTTCTGATCCAAACAGCTACACGCATCATACAGCTCCCTTGGCAAAGAGTTCAAATCCATGTTCGAGAACATGCTTATGCACATCCAGTCTCAGAAGGCGGAAGTGATTGAGCTGCGCTCGGAGCTACAGGAAGCGAATCGTCGGGCCGTGTTGGCCAACCAGACAGCGTCTTCGCAACTGGCGCATGCTCTAGAAGAAGAACGCGAAAACGCAGAGGCTGAGCGTGCTAATTTGCTGTCTCAGATCAAGCTCCTGATGGAAAATTCTGCGCAGAAGCAAGCGGCCCGTCTAAGGAGCAAGGTCGACAATATACGGTCGGACATGGCTTCTTCGGACCAGACTTTGCAACAGGCTAACAGTACATATGGCGAAAGCATGGATCAGTGGGTTCAGAGGGAAGATGAATTCGTCGAGGAGATCACTACTACGAGAGATAGTCTAAGGAACAAGATGAAGAATGACTGGACGGTAGGACAGCTCCACCCATTGGTTAGATTACGGCTGACATGTCAGATGTTCGATGAACATAATGCTTCCATTCAGAAAGCAACTGAGTCGGTCCATGGGGAGACTGTCCGTATAGTGGATGCCCAAATGAAGGACGTGGCTCTACAGATGGAAGTCTTGGACGATTTCGTCACCAAAGCTCGCTCTCAGAACGGTCGGTACAACGAGACGCATCTGGAGAATCTGAAAAGCCTATCTGCGAATGTCCGTGAATCATACTCTAGCCTACATGATCACTTCACAGGCTTCGGTGATCGAGCGTGCGGATTCCAGGAAGACATTGACCGTCAGAAGGACACTGTAAAGGAGTCTGTGACGCCATTGTCTGACGAAGTTCGCAAGCCCCTAGCTGAACTCCGAACCAATATCCAGAACGCCCCGATGACCGAGTACACGGCTACTGGCGAGACTCCGCAAAAGACACACTACGAGTACCCGTCGAAACTCCCAAGAACCGAGTCTCACCAGGCACTGCTCGCAAGACTGAGGAAATCACAGCAGCCATCAGTCTCGCCAATGAAACAGCAACAACCCTTGCTCTCACCGTTAGAAGGCGAAGAGGATGGACTGGCTCCATTGGGTGGGCCACTGCTAGGATCTCCATCAAAAACCCTTGTTTACAATGACCTTGAGGACGAGGTAGGGTCTCTCCCACCTCCAACCACCGCAGGCACATCATCCAACACAGGACTTAGGGAAGTCGATATAAACGTCGCCGTGAGACCACTCGCTTGTAACGGCGACTCGGATACTCC
Organism: Paecilomyces niveus; assembly: GCA_003116535.1. Lineage (NCBI taxonomy): Eukaryota > Fungi > Ascomycota > Eurotiomycetes > Eurotiales > Thermoascaceae > Paecilomyces > Paecilomyces niveus. Next base: position 108,956 of record QEIL01000072.1, read on the forward strand.
CGCCACTTCGCAGTGCTCTGCATCCATAAGACCCCCGTCCACTACAGAAAAAGATATCTCCGCTGAGCACGACGACATGGCTCCTCCACCCTTGAAAAGGCAAGCCTCATCGTCGGCTGTTGCGGAAAGCAAACTTCCGCAGAAGATCACGGCACGGAAGATGGCCAGCATGCTGGAAGGAAGAGAGAACATCCCAATCACCACCGAAGGACATAATGGACGACGGCTGAGAAGCCGGCCTTCAACTTGAGTCACGGTCTTGTTTACTTTTGACTGGCGTTTGGGACCGGTTTGGATAAAAGGATACCCCTACTGGCTGTTTTTCTGCGTTTGAGTATTGTGACATTTCGTTTGGGAATCAGATTCGAAGGAAACATGCCACGGGCCGGCGGGCCTTTCTTTTGTTTAGTTATTCTGTTAAGGGAGTTTTGTATTGTTTTTGGTATAGAACCGGTGGCTTCGTTTTTAATTTCAGAGTCGACATCTGCAGCATTACTTGGCGACTCGGCCCTAATTCATGATCGGTCATTGACTTCAAAATGGACGTAATCACAAACTCGTATCATACCGTGATCTACCTCTTCGTGAGACGTCCCCCTGTAGTGGAAGATGTTTGGATTACATAAGTAGGAGAATCGATTAGATCCTACTCCGTCCTAATATATCTCGAGGAGAGTTTAATGGTTCATATATCCATCATCTGTAAATTTACAGTACATCTGCGGAGTTCAAGCCACGTCTCCGCCCTGTTGAGGCTCATTTCTCTCCTGTTCTTCCTGCTGTTGTGCTGGATTCATCTCAGGTAGGTCAGTCGGCTCCTGCTCACCATCCCTCTGTCCTTCTATCCCCGTCTCTTGGACTTGCTGGTCTTCATGAGTCGGCAACCCACCGCCTGCATCGATGACGCGCCTCAACTCGCCCATACGCTTCTCAAATTGCTCCATCATCTCCTCCAGTGTTTGGCCGCCATCCTTGCCGTCTCGATCCCGCAGGATGGGTTCGCGGGGTAGTCCTGATGTTCCTTCTATCTTCAGCATCAGGCCGCTGGACGACCCGGGTTGGTGTTGGTCACCTGGCGAGGTAGTGCTATCGAACGTTGGTGCGGGCGTGAGCTGTGTGTTCAACACTTGCCATGCTGGTGTGAGGCTGTGGGCGGAGATGATTGTAAATTGGGTCGGTGGCTGTTGCTGCTGCTGCTGCGCAGCCGGTGAGGTCGACAGCGATGGCGGACCGCCTACAGCTGCGGGATCAGGACTCTGTAGCTGCTCTGGATTCGTTGGCTCCATGTCCAGAATGACATAGTGTTCTCTGACCCCTGGTATTGGCGGCGGGAGAGAGGACGTCTTCCTGGCATTCGACTGCCGGCTATCATCCAGCTCGGGATCCCCTTCGTACGTTGTCCCTACATCCTGCGCCGTCGGGACCGCTGGCGCGATGCCATGATCTGCTTCCAACGAGCGGAGGGCCGCCTCAGTGACAATATCCGTATCATCGTCTGAAAAGATATAATGGATGGTAGGATGGTAATGTTCTGAGGCGTTTGCGTCTTCGATCAGGGTGAAGAACGGCCGGAACGGTGGCTGCGGCGAGGGAGCCAGGCTGTGTTGCCTCTCATCATCGGGAGGGGAGATCACATCCTCTGCTGGATGTTGTTGCTGAAGCTCCAACGAAGCACCAGCAGGACTGGACTCGAACGGAGCAGTGCCCGTGCGCGATCGAGACGCCGTGTTTGATGCGCGGAGGGATTGCTTCGATGATGACGCCGATAGGTGCGGAACGGTCTGTTTGGGTAGAGACATTCTGTTCCGGAGGAGCGTTAGACAGGGCTACATGGCGGGAAGTTTGGTTAGTAGGAAGACGAGCTGTGCACTTCTGGCCGCGAGGTCATAGCAACTGTCAGTTGGGTTCACTAGTTAAGTGAGTCGAGGCGGAGTAACTTGGGGAGCTTTGTCGGATGGAGTCTCCGTTTAACTTTCGGTGGAGTCGCTTATCGATAACTACCGGTTGCCCGAATTTATCAGATTATCGTCCAACGGTTGACGCAGGTGATCTGGTAAGCCGTTATTTTGATTATATTTGTTTATTACCATGCTATTACACCATACACATCTTAGAGAGTCACAGGAAGGTATCTCGTTATGGTATTCCAGACCGTCTTGCAATATTAATAATGATCTGCATCTAGCGTGTAGATCTTATGTCTACTTTACAGGAAACAGTGAATGATAGTGCACCATGTTGGCTATGGTTGGAATTAACTATTGGATTGGCTGCTTCGATTTCAGATAAATCCAAGAAACTATCTTACTTCACCTGAAACTAGCCATATCGAACATCACAGCGAAATAACAATCTTCGTGGCGCTGACGCCAGCTCTTACCTTATCCATTCCTTCTTGCACATGCTCCAATCCCTTTCCAACCACGACAGCATCTGGCTTTGGCTTCATCTTTCCAGCTTCAAGCGCTTTTGGTAAGAATTCTCTATAGATCGCCCTCGCGACCTCTTTCCCCGAGATTCTCGCGAAAACGGAGCCCACCTGAACATCATCCGGTTGACCTTTCTCGGCCCCTGGCATCACGATGGAAATCTTCTTCGACCCATTCGTCTTCCGTGCTATCTCAATACAGCTCTTGATAGTATCCGGTCTGCTGATTGAATCCATGATACCTGCTAGGGTCTTGTCGCTAAGGAAGCCAGCGGTTTGGTCCACAACATTGGGATTCTTGTAGTCGAAGGCTTGTTCGGCACCCAGAGACTTGCAATATTCGATGTTGTTGCTGGAACAGGTCGTGATGACGCGGTATCCGCTGTTGACGGCAAGCTGGATTCCACTACTACCGACGCTGGAGCTGCCGCCCCAGATGAAGATGTATTTTCCCTGATCGGAAGGATTGAGTGTGGGATACTCTAGAGCAAGTTGCTCGGGGAGGTAGAGACACGCACTGGCAGTTGACGTTGCCAGAGGAAGCACACAGGCCTGTTCAAATGGTATCCATTCCGGGATACGAGCAACAACATCTGCTTGAGCGACAGAATAGAGTTGAAAGCCGGCCATTTCTGGCTTCATCATCCCTGTGAGGGAGCCACAGACTCGGTCCCCTTTCTTGAGATGGTGGACATTCTCGCCCACTTCTTCGATGCTGCCGGCAACATCAAACCCCAGGATATGGGGATATTGTTGGATGTATATGCCCATCTCCTGTAGTAGTGGATCTGCTGGATTGATGGCAACCGCTCCGTTCTTGATTGTCACTTGGTTAGGGCCGGGAGAGGTATAGGGTGCCTCCTTCACGACGAGGGGACGCTCCTGCTTGGAGACAAGCCAGGCTGCTTTGTTGCTTAGCATGATGAAGTAGTTCTCTCGCACACTGTTGTCTTAGGAATCTAAATGACTTTGAGTAAAAATGTTCTGGTCCCTAGTCCAAGTGACGGGAGATCAAATGCAATACATACTACCGTTCACTCTATATATATATGCCGTCCATTCACTACAACTACTTACAGATCGATCAGGTATCGGAGACCGTACTCATACCGACTCCGATCTCTATCCTTATAGAGAAGACGGAGTTTAGATGAACTCGAAATGCAGTGACGTCGTTTTAAACACAACCCATTTGAAATTCGGAGATAAGAGGATATGGTGTACGGGTTCTATCGTTATCTCCGATGGATATAGCTCCGCATAGGAACCTCCTAGAAAACTGATTTGAGACAGGATGACCTATGAACGGAATTCGGGATCGGAGTCGGAGTTCAGCCTTCGAGCTGGTTGATGAAATGAGAGTTTCAATATTGGTAGACAAAGCACCTCTCATCGACCAATGAAGTCCCCGTCCGAACTGTACTTAGTAGAGAATCCTGCTTAGTCCATTGGAAGGATACAGCATTTTCTATAGCACTTTCTACAGTATTACATATTCTATCTGCGGCTGTTTCCCAGTTAACCCTTTCCGTCGCTGACAGCTGGATCACTGAGCATAACACCATGAAAAATGTCAAGAGCTATTGTTCGAGAAGTGTATAAGTTTTCATTCGTGATTGAGACGAATTGAAATCCTCGATATAGATGCCATGGCATACAAGTCGTGGTATCTAAACACGCCGGTGCTTCTTAGCGTATTTGGGCCGTTGTCCTGTCGTTGATGTGACTTGGGAAGGCCAGGTTTCTCTAAACACTGCTGCCTATCGCGATTGCGGAGCCGGAGCTCTACTCCAACTCCGTAGAGTCCTTGGCGTCCCCCAGGTGCCCTCTCAAGGACGTTGAGTCGCAAAATGATGACAAGTGGCAGATGCGCTATTCGTGGGCAAGTGTAAGGAGGAAATTCCTCCAGTCAACCAACCTAAGCTAGTTGACTAAGCAAAAGCGCCTCGACGTCGAGGTCACCGATAGGTCTCCTGAGAGCTATCCTAGCGCCACCACTATTATCGGATATCTTATTTATTTATAAAGCCCCTCGATTTTGATATTTTCAAACACATTCTTAGAAAGGAATATAATCCCTATGGCGATATTCCTAGTCGTACGGAGCAACTCCTAACTGGATTCGGTTACCCAATTATTATCGATAAGAATTAAACAATAGATATTGAAGGTGCCAATTCTCGCTATTTAATCTACTCTTCCGTCAAGCCTACTCCTTTAACATCATTTCATGAGTTTGTTCCCACGGGTGAGAGCGCGAATCCCTCAAATCTATTGCGGGAACCCTCACATCTATAGCAGTTCCGCTGTGCCACGCACTTTATAGATGATACAATTTGTTCCTACCAACATACAATACACCAACTCTTTCGATACCACACAAACCAATAAGACTAGAACAGAACCCGGCTACAGACTTCGAAGACACATGTCTTTCCAATAATGGACAAGGCAAAGGATTGACGACACAGAAGTCACTCATATCGCATGTGAGTATGTCACAAGTGGACGCCAAGAGGAGCGCAATCACGGATGCGACCCGGCTAAGTTATTTTGCAGTGCAAACACTTACGACAAGCACTTGCAAGATTACTAACGATCCCGGAAGCCTCAAAAATGCACCGTCCCTGGTTGTACTTCTAACAATATCTTCAAAGTCCGATTTCGATGGCGGCAACATCTACAGCTCCAACATCATTTCAATCCAGACGAGATTGTAATCTCCCTACCGCATCGAGGGAAAAGATCGTTGAACGTATGGATTACCGGGGAGTTTCTCAATGCCCCGACTTCATAAAAGAAAGGTGTGAGACCTATTGTGTGCAAAGGATCAAGTCTCTTAAAAATTGGGTTGTCGAAGTTACCTATAACAAGGCAGACGTGCCAAACGCGACCCGGTTCGAGAAAACCAAAAGTTTCCCACTCTCCGGACAACTAAGGGTCCTCATAGTATATCGCTTATTCCAATTTGGAGTTGATATTAAAGGTTACGTATGTCGTGATCTTCGCAAACCACCTTTTTCAATATATCTATTTTCTGCTGATACCAATAAAATTATAAAGTTAGGGAATGAAAGGAAGATCTTTATTCTTTTAATCCATACGATGAAGATGAAACAGGCCGGATATAGAAATATCAGGCTCAATCAGATCAAGAAGATATAGATAATACACCTGAACGGAAGGGGATTGCCAATAAACCCCTTCCTATAAGTTTATGATTCACGAGACACCAATAACATTCTCTGATGAAAAGCTGAATTAGGCCTTTAAACTTGGTCAAAATAGAGTTCAAAGATTATATTAGGAATAAAATGGGATCCCCAAAAGGGTAATTATTAGATTTTAAATGTTACGATATCATGATAGCTAATTTTGCTTTTTTTTTTGAGGTTTTATATCCTTGAATTTATCACTGCGGAGGAAGCCACCCTTATTTTTCAATAACTATACAGCATGGCGATTGGTAAACATGTATTGCAAATACACTATACGTTGATTCCGAATAGCGGCAGTTCTGGTGGTCTTCTTCCTTCCGGTGGCCGTGGTTATGGTGTTTGTTCTTTTTAGTCGTCATAATTCTCATCATTCTAATATTCATATTCATCGTGGTGGTTGGGTTACTTTCCATGGTTGTGGTCGTCGTTGTTGTGGAGGCTAGTGATATTGTTTAGTAACTAAATAAGGAGTGATTCCTTTACCCAGACTACACGCCTTTGCTTAATAAATATGTTTCGAGACCTGGCAGTAGTCACATATTTGATGGTAAATAATCATATATGTAAAGAGGCAGAACAAGAGTCTTCGAAGCTGTATTCGGGCCCTAGCCCGTCACAGTCAGACCGTCTCATGGTGTGAGATTTGAGCATTGGCTCCTCCGCCGTTATTTGGCTGACCGCTCTTATTATCGTTATCTGGCAAGAGTTCTATGCCGGCCTTCTTTCTAATCGTTGCCATTTCCGCCGGTGATGGTGGAACCCACTTGGAGCTCTTCCACGGAAGGACGCGCTCCAGGTACATTGTATCGATCTCCTCAAGGGTCCTACCCCGGCCTTCTATAACGAAAAGTATACTACAGCTGCTGCGAGAGGGTTACATCCGGCAAAGACATAGCCGTACCGGAAGTCGATTGCCTTGGTGATAAAAGGGGTGAAGAAGGCGATAAGGAAATTCCAGGTCCAGTTACTTGCTGTGGCCAGAGACATAGCTTTAGCACGGTATCTGCCAGCATATATCTTGGACAAGCACACAAAGCAGATAAAAGCGACGCCTGCACCCCGTGTGTTCTGTGGATTCTCTCTGTCCAGCCGTTATTCGACTTATGTTGTTCACAATCATGCTATTACACCATACACACTTCAGAGAATCACAGGATGGTATTCTATTATGGTAATTCCAGATCGTCTTTCAACACTAGTAATCTGCATCTAGCGTGTAGATCTTAATTCTTAACCATTGCAAAGTCCTCATTTTCCATGGTTGCTTCAAGCAGAAACCGAGATTCAGGATCTTTCGCGTATAACAAGCGGATGCCCGGGAGCAGTTCGGCTTTCGGCTTCTCAGGATATGTATCAAAATTGATTGCAATATTCCTTTCTGGCAGCCAGCGAAGGATGACCTTGATGTCTTCTAGGTCATTGTCGGCCTTGGAAATGCTCGAGGACGCGCGGATCCTGCAATGTGCATCCATCGTTTGATTTTGGTAAGTACGAGAATCGCAGAGTGCACGATTGGAACTAAAAACTTTTATGTTGACTTAAAATGAAATAATACAGGAAAGTTGGACAAACGCTTGACAGCTCCAAGTTCCTCCCCCACGTGGAGGAGAAGAGAAGATGGAGAATGACAAAGGCTGGGAGGGAGGGAGAGGAAGGGGCCACCGGTGAGGTTGAAGTAATACGCTTCTCCCTTGGCGTTCCGCTGACCGAACCGGTCGAGAAAATCTGACATTTCGAGGAACCCAGAAATCCGGCCGGTATCATATCCAAAGCTACATGGAACAATCACTGGTCAGCTAGCTTTACATTCCACAGTTTCTTAATAGATCCCATTGAGCTTACATCAGTCCCCCGCCCCCATAGAGACCAATACTCCCATACCAAAAGTCCTCCCCGCGGTAAGGGAGAGTAGTCAGTCGCTGGTTGTGTGCTCAGGTCATGGTCCTGTTTCTCCGGCTCCTTGCGATGCTCGTCGAAATAAACGGTCAAAAACTTGCGGTCTTTCATGATTGAGTCAGGAGACATATGTGGGAGAGATCTGCAACAGGTTGGATTGCTTCACAAATTTTTGTTGGCCTTCTTGGGGATCATCCTCCTTTTATCAACCCAGTAAGCTGTACAGTACTCCATGGCCGGATCAACCAGTTAGACACTGCGGAGGTGCTTCTTAACGTCATTTTCTAAACATGAGCTCTCATATTTTTCATAGAATGCGGAGATCGCTCCCGGTTCAGCATATACCTTTTTGGCATCCAGAAATAGCGCAGATCCACCACCGGCTTATATAATCTAGGTGGTAACCTCCCATAACGTAATCCACAAGCGAGCCGTTCATCCAACCGAGCCGTTCACCCCCAACCGCGACGCGTCAACTATTCGAATTGAAACTATTCAAACCACCACCATGCCACCAAAAGCGCGTCAAAAATCAAGAAGATTGGTTGAGCAAGAGGGAAGGATTTTATTGGCTATATCAGCAATTCAGAAGAAACAAATTCCTTCTATTCGCCGAGCTGCACGTATTTTTAATGTTCCTTTACAAACACTCCGAGACTAAATGAGAGGTTTAATTGCAAAGTTCGAGCAACGCGCCAATGGGCATAAATTATCCGAAATTAAAGAGGAATCGCTTATACAATAGATTCTATCTATGGATAAGCGTGGATCACCTCCCCGGCCAGCAGCTATACATGAGATGGCTAATCTTCTTTTCTCCAAACACGGTTCTATTATACCTTCCGAACTAGTTGGCACGAGCTGGACTTATAACTTTATTAACCGCCGTCTTGAGCTGAAAACTACCTTTTCTTGAAGATATGATTATTAATATATTAAATACGAAGATCCAAAGATCATATATAAATAATTTCAGCTTATATAACGTATAATTATAAAGTATGGGATTCTACAGGAGGATATCTATAACTTTGATAAGATAGGCTTTACTATAAATCTAATTACTACTATAAAAGTAGTAATTAGAACTAAGATATATGGCCGTCGGTATCTCCTACAACCTGGTAATCGTAAATAGGTCATATCTATCGAGTACATCAACACTATAGGATGGGCTTTACCAGCTTTCATCATATTCAAAGGTATAATTCACCAGGAAGGTTGGTTTCAAGAACCAAACTTACCAATTAATTAGAGGCTTGAGATAAACTCTAATAGATAAATTATGGATAAACTTAGATATAGATGGCTTCAAAAGACTTTTATTTTATTTATAATTATATATATAAAGGGGAAATATCGGTTACTTATTATGGACGGATATGGAAGCTATCTTATACCTTAATTTGACCAAATATATTCCAAGAATAATATTATAGTAATCTATATACCACCTTATTCATCTCATCTCTTACAGCCTCTGGATATTACCTATTTTGCAGCTGTAAAGTGTATATATAGTGGTATGGTGGAGAGATAGCAACGGCTTGGCTTCAATCATATTGATAAGTTAGACTTCCTCGTAGCTTATCTATAAGCCTATGTATCAACTTTAAAATCAGATAATATATTATCTGGCTTTGTAGCTACAGGGCTAGTTCTATATAATCCAGACCGGGTTATTCAACAACTTGATATATAACTCAAGACACCAACACCCTCAGGAAGCCGAGCCAATAATCAATTTATTTGGGTACCAGAGACTCTATATAATATTACTAAATTAAAGCGTCAATCTACAGCAATAAAGGCCTTTCTAAAGCGAAATTCAAGAAGCCCCCCAAATCCAACGAATACAGCTTTAAATCAACTTATCAAAGGGTGCCAATTAGCAATGAATAACGTAGTTCTACTTACAAAGGAAAATCAGGATTTATGGGCTACAAATACAAAGAAATGGGAAAAAAACAAGCGATCTAAAAAACAAATATACTATCCTGAAGGTCTATCTGTACAGGAAGGTCGAGAGCTTAGAGTAGCTAGGAATCAGGCCCCAAAAGTCCCAGCTGAAGCAGCTGTAGATGGAGCTGTAGATGCAGCTCCCCCAACTTCTTCACGCCATCGTGCCCCACCAAAGTGTAGTAATTGTGGTATAATTGGGTATAGGATACCACAGTGTCCTACTCGCATTAATATGTAATTTTTTTTATATATAATTGCTGTTTTAGGTGATTTGAATAGTTTTGAATTCGAATAGTTGACGCGTCGCGGTCGGGGGTGAACGGCTCGGTTGGATGAACGGCTCGCTTGTGGATTACGTTATTGGGGCCCGCTCCTAAAACAGACTAGTCCCTGAAATACCTACGCCAACGATCTATTCGTTAGGTCTGCGACTGCGACGCCTTGAACCAAACATCTTGACAGTCTTTCCACATCCAAACCTGCATCCTAATTGCATATACTCCTAATTAGCACAGCTTTTGAACGGCGTTTATGTATCTCAATGGACTCGCCACCTCGGAACAAGGTTCCGCTTCTCAAGTCTCCGCAACCCTACAAAGGAGATCTAGCCTTTATCGCCGAGGCTGCAAAATGTCTTCGGGATAGAGATATCGCGATTGTCGAGTATGGGGAACAGCTGATGCGCCGCATCGGTTACCCAGCTGTACTTCTAGTAACATTTGAGATCACCTATTCAATCTTAAAATTGATATCGACTTATTGGTTCCTAGACTGTTGAGTGGATCGTGCCTGATGATCAATTATCACTCGCATCTCAAACACTCTTAGACCATTGTTTTCCCTTGGCGGTTCATTCTAAGATACTGGAGCCAAAAAAAGGAGAGTGGGAGACAAGAGCACTCATACATAACATAAATGGAGAATATCACCTCCACTTCCCAACTACGATACATCTGTACCCTCTCTCATTCATCGGTCTTACACTCGAGGATACAGTGGAGGCCACATCTATCTTCGACTTAGATCAAAATATCTTGACGCCTAAACCTCCAAATTATATGTTATCTTTGATACGCTATCTTCTCAAGCGTCCAATTAGCGATATCAACAGGAACAAAGTGCAGTCAGATCTTATTCACTTTATAAGCTGCTTTATTTTTCATGATTCAGATTGACATGGAAAGTGGGAGGAAGAAAGCTGAAGTTCTATTACTAGAAGGTAGCTAGCTATATGATAACGTACATGTGATCTAGGGCGGTGAGAAGTGGCAGTATGGCTGCCTGGAGCTAGTATGCGATTCTGTAACAGTAATCCCCCCTTTCCTTAATGGCAACGTCCTCGTTGCTGGTATTGTTGATATAGATATTGTAATTAAGCGTCTTTTCGCGGTCTGCCCCTCTTGCGCCGTGGCTCGGAATGAAGTGGCTTGGGATGAGGTGTATCCGTGGTTGATGTCTTCTTGGGACGACCTCGGGCGGAGTCGGTGACGATGATTCGATAGGGTAATCAGGATGTAAAGGATGCTCAGCATCGTATTCTGCGACTAGCTCAGATGCTCCGTGTAGTAGTTCTTCCCTTGGGTACCACACATCGTGCTCTGGACCGCAGTTTTTCCACCGTACTAGATATTCTAGCATGTTGCCATCCTTCGTCGTCAATAAATTCTGGCGTATCAGAGATGCCAATAGTCGTCAGGCGTTTGAAAGAGTCTGCTCCCGGCCAACGCTCCAAGTGAGCAACTGAGAAGACATCGTGGATTCTCCAGTGAGGTGGGAGTTCGAGACGGTATGCAAGTTTCCCTATACGTTCCTTGATTGCGAATGGTCCTGCGTACTGGGCAGATAGCTTCGGACCCAAAATTTGAGCCGACGGAAGGCTATACCCTCGGTGCAGCCGCAACAAAACTTGGTCACCGGGGTACTGAAATAGTAGAGTGGTTGTGCGAATGGTTTATCCCGTTCCCATGGTTGGGAGGTTTTGGAGGTAAATAATGATGCGGGAAGGGGGGTGTGGTATACATTAGGTATAGGTATTGTATCTTCTTTCTGGTGGGGTGTTAGGAAAGAGGAGGGGTATCTGTTAGAAATGAAAGAGATATGACTAATATCAGAGTTCGGGAAGATTTTCCTACAAAGAAGATGTAGAAGTTAATCCAAGAATGTATTGAAGGCTAGATGTTGGATGTAGTAGTTGCCTTGGCGATCCACGGATCTCTACAGAGATCAACATCTTTGAGCTTATTCTATGGGACTAACTTCCCGGCTGAAGGGTTAGCAAACAGCCCTCCATACCATGTCCGGGATCTCTCTTACCGTAATCATATTCATAGAGACGGAGGGCTCTTTCCACGGCAAGAATGCCGTAGACAGACTAACTCCTCATCTTCTGTGGACCATTATACGAATATATCGTACTAACTGGTCTTCTCCATATTCACAGGGTGCGGTTTGGATCTCATATCTACATCCCTTGCACTGTATCACGAGAATACTCATACGTATTTCCTCCCTGTTGCCGTTGGTAGGATATCACGTTCGCCCATCTTTCGGGATTGTTCCTCGTTTCTCATAATGAAGGAATAAGCGACCTCTGATTGTCCGTATATGCTTAATACAGTGATAAAAAATGACGTTAGATACGCAAATATGACTGGGTTGTCAAGGACAAATTTTTGGTGTGCCGTTGGAATCATAAAGCATCACTTGGTCCTCTGAGAGTATAAACAGGCACTTCCAGTCATTCTCGAGGTAATCGTATAGCGTCAGCTACCTCCACGCAACATTCATGCTAACTGCAAAGATCTAAGATAAAGCGGAGTTGCCTGATGGCGACAATCACAACAAAATAAGACTATAGATCAAGATATTTGCTTGCTCGAGAAGAGTTGCATCATAATAATGGTTGAGAGAGGTTCTGCTTGTTACTCAAAATGCACAACTTCCGCCCATCGACGGCGATACAGGAGACAGAAGTAGATAAAGGTTGGTTTCTCTAGAAAGAGCAACGGGGAACATACTAGATGGATATCTTTCCATGATATATACTAGGAACAAGTTCGAAGTCCAAGCAGTGGAGTGTATGGAATTGGAAACTACTCTGGGGATTCTGGTCGTCCTTAAATAGCTTGAGAGGGGGGGAGACTACCCGCTTTGAAGTCCCAAGGGAATACAAAAACAGTGTGAATACCGGGTCCTTCCACCCAAAAGTAAGAGTACTTGCGCTTATTAAATACATGCAATTGAATCATTCAACGTGAATCATTACGGAGGATGAATCCTGTAGAATCGTATAGCTGCCCGCAGCATTCAGGATTCCGATAGTACATCTGGTCACGTGCATCATTCGTCGCTTTGCTTCCACTCGAACTCTAGATAGAAAGATACGGTTAATCGCCATCGCAGACTACGAAGAATGAAAACTTACTCTGTCTGCACATAGGACATAACCCCTTGGAGGACTCTTGCTGGATCCAGGTCAGAAGGCAGTGCTGTTTGAGGAGAAAATTCTGTCAGTACTCAAAATAGGCCCGGGATGAGGATATTCAGCTCCACAATCGCACCATATGAAATGAATGGCCGCATTTTCCGAGTACTGAGCGATTTTTCTCTCATTAGCTAAGATTTTTAAAAATTGAAACTGACTGGAAGTAGACATACATAGCGAGCAATCGTCTCCAGGGAATTTGCAGGTCGGACAGGTACCGTCGAATTGCACGCGACAGATACCGCACACCTCATCTTCCGGCATATCCCATCGCCAGGATGCGACGGCATTCCACTCCTTGATGGTGACCTTCATTCTGTCAAGAATTAAATGGATGCGGAGAATGGATAATTGCAAGGGATGATGATGGGTTTGTTTATTATTTTCGCCTATCGTCGGGACGGGCCAAAGTCCCTCCACTCTCTCCGCATCGTCATATCTTAGCTTAGACCAGCTTTCTCTCCCCACTGCTGATACGACATCGGGAGCAGCTTCATGAGCTTGCACCCGTGGCCAGCCACCTCTTGACAGCATCCCCGGTATGTAAATTCTCTCCTAGACGCTGTCCCACCTGAATAATGGCTCTGGCGGCCCTTCGTCTCTCCTCGTCTCCCTGTCGACTGGTGCGTCGTACCATGTCCTCCCGGCCATCGCTGCAGCAGCGTCCGCAGCACCGCCAGATCTCCCTCTCTTCCTACATAGTCACCCCGAAGGAGCTGAGCGAAGCTCTCAAGAAAAATCCAAACCCACACTCGAAAATCTCTACTGCACCCCGCACAATCCCCCTATGCGCAGCCTGGTTTATGCCCAATGACCCCGAGGGTCGCAAGGGAATCGATATCTTCCGGAAGCACCGCATTCCAACTGCGCGGTTCTTTGACCTAGATGCTATCAAGGATCATGACTCTCCCTACCCCCATATGCTTCCCACCTGCGAGACTTTCGCCGCAGCGATGAGTGAACTGGGGATCCGCCGCGATGATGAGATCGTCGTCTATGATACCGAGGAGCTCGGACTTTTCAGTGCTCCGCGCGTGGGTTGGACGCTTCGAGTCTTCGGTCATCCCAGTGTGCATGTCCTCAATAATTACAGATTGTGGGTACGTGAGGGATTCCCCATCGAGACAGGCCAGCCGGAGCCGGTCGACAAGTCCAGCTATCCCGTCCCGACCTATGATACCAATCTTATCGTCCGTTTCCCGGAGATGAAGGCGATCACCAAGGAAAATGGAGGAGAGATCGAGATATTGGATGCGAGATCGTACGGTCGGTGGGCTGGTACCGACCCTGAACCGCGCCCTGGCCTGTCGTCTGGCCATATTCCCGGCTCAAAGAGCGTGCCGTTTCAGGAACTCCTCGATCCGGAAAACAAGACTCTCCTGCCAGGTGAAGAGCTGCGCAAGGTATTTGAGGCAAAGGGCGTTGACCCGACAAAGACCATTATCAGCTCCTGTGGCACCGGCGTGACGGCTGCGGTCATCGAGACGGCATTACAGGAGGCAAACTACGGTCCGGCAGAGGACCGACGGCTTTACGACGGAAGCTGGACGTACGTATCCGAGTTATCTTTTAACGTGGTGGGTATATGAGCGAGAGCTAACTTCTATCGCAGAGAATGGGCACAGCGCGTCCCCGAGGACAGTGGTCTGATCAAGAAAGAGACATGATTCTGGTCGTAGCAGCAGCCAAACTATCTAGAGAGGATGTCGGTAGATGGTTTTGTTGGAGATGATTGCTTTCAACTTGCATGATTCCCTCTTTCTCAGTCTCTTTCTCGTACTGTTGTTTATGAACGCATCTATTCAGCTCATTTTCGACCAAGAGATGACCTCGGTTGCGCTTTGTGCCTGCAAGGATGGATGCAAGTAATTCCGGGATTGAGAAGAACTCACGGCATCGCGAACAATGAGTAAGAAACATAAAGAACCCCTTTCACCATCAGAACACATTGTAGGATATCACCCTCATGATGAAGTAAATAAATAAATGGATGCGCGTTTGCCTTGTGCTTAGTCAGAAATCCCGCCGACTTTCGCTTCGTCCCGCGGAGTCGATCGGCCATTCGATTCGACTTCTCGTCATCCGCCGCAACGGAGCGCATTCACCACAGCCACCATTGTTCATTCACAGCTCTATTGCATGGCTGGGCCTGGAGGGATATGAAGATGCTGAAAACCGATACTCCGTGCGAAACCATCTTCGATCGTGAGTAACCCGCTGTTCATCTTCTCGACATCTGTCCCGACTCTTCTCCATCATTCTCCGCCGCTCAGCAACAACCCCCACATTCCCATCTCCGCCTGTTTCGACCAGGTTCTTGTTGGTTGGCATCGGCTGACGGATCTGGCGGGTACAGTTCCGGCTGTCAGTTTCACAGATTTTACTTTATAGTGCAGATTCCTACAGTTCGCGCTCTGTGACTTGAGATCTTGCCGCCTATCAAAAAGACCCCTGCGCGATGGCGGCCGGTCGCAAAGTCTTCCACTGCGCCGTGGACGACACGGCATTGACTACTAACATCAGTGAAATCAAGAAGTGGACTGCTAATGGAGCTATCACTCTCGTCGTCCCTCTCTACAGTAGGTTGAGCGCTTCTCTGGTTTTGCGGCTTCACGTAGTCACTGACGCGAACATCAAACTTCAGCTCTGGAGCGGCTGCATGCGTTGAAGAGAGCCGGATCTCAGGTCGCGATCAACGCTCGTGAGGCGGTTCGTTTTCTCGATCGTGTTACCTCCGGAAAAGACAGCATTCCTGCCGACAAGGTTGTGCTGCAGGGACCGATGGAGCAGTACGAGACTTGGGCGGAAACTGAGAAATTTCTATTGTCAGAATTTGAGGACGACCTAGAAGGGACGACGGAAGAGGTTGAGAATATCAGAGAGGCCCAGGAGGAACCGGAGAGACCGTCAAAGACCAAGGATGTCAAGGACAATGTCGCGAGCAACGATCTGTCGCAAATGCTGCTCAGCAAATTGAACTTCAAGAAGGAACCCGACACAGTCTCGATCACCTCTACTGGCACCCACAGCGCCTCGCGATCTTCTTCCAGAAGCTCGCGCACGAGTCCTGAGTACAGTAATGGGAATACTGTGGTTGACGGTACTTCGAAGATGAATGGTCATAAACGTTCTAATTCTACCAGTGCCGGTTCTACGGTACCTCTGGCGCTGCAACCGCTGCTCAGTGCTCTGCTGTGGCGCTTGCATGACAGCCCCGATGCTGCGGTTGCGGCCAGAAACCTGATCCTTGTTACCAATGACCGCATTACGCAGGCCTGGGCACAGAAGTTCGGAATCTCTACCAAGAACATCCACCAGCTCCGGACCGCCATTCAGTACGAGGAGAAAGAATACAAGAACCGCTGCAAATACGTGGAAAAGACCCAAGCAGCGGAGCCGAAGACCCTGCTGTCATACGAGAACGAGAGCGATGAGGATGAGCTCGTCTTTATCCCCCGTGGCCGCGGTAAGGGAGCGAGCAGAGGAGGCAGCTCGCGGACTGGCAACAACAACCGCAAGCCTGCTGCGCCTAAAGCCGTGCCTCCTCTTCTGGAGTCGACGCTGGAGATCCCCTCCGAGCCGATGGACCCGAACTCCTTCAGTCGGTCCCTCGGGTCCAGCACCAAGCAGCCTGCCGTCGATCTCAGTTCTCAGGCGGGAGCTGCGCGCGGCCTGGCCGGAGCATCCCGTCGGTTTGCCAACAGCCGTCGTGGAGCTCCGCGAGGCCCAACCCGGGGCAGTAGCCGTGGCCGTGGCAAGTTGTGGGTTCCTTAATTCTGAGGGGTTCCGTTGACGCCAAGTCAGCGGATGGGAAATTGAAATTTATATCTCCTGCATTGTCGCATTGAAGCCGAGCCCGCTTCACCTTTGGATATCAGAACGGTCGGACTGATTCTGAACCTGACACGATGATGGATCCCAATGGTAGACATGATGTGTGCACGGATACGGGATGACAGCGCAGACATGGCAGGACACCACGTTGGTCCTGTCCCGATTTCAGCCAGCGGAATCTTCAACGCTGCATGGATCGCAGGGATCTGGAAAGAAATCAACGGGGGGTATTCATGCCGGTCACAGTGGTCGCTCTCTGCTTTTGCCTTGACGCAGGACTGTCTCCTTTCTCTCTTGTCTCGCTGGCACGTGGGCATCGACGTTGATCGGTGTCACTGGGCGCTGTCCAGTGAGCTCCTTTGCTGGTTCCCGGCCGGATGAGTTGTTCTGATGCTACACCTCACTTTCCACAGACCTAATGTTGCAGTTGCAAACACCATAAACCCAAACCCCCATGGTGAGGCGTGTTCGCACCATGGGCCAGATTCAGATTGTTCAGTTGCGGTGTGGGGGTGGATGGTGAAACCTCGGTTTGTTTAGGTAGTTGATGCATGTCTACTACGTACAGTACTTCTTCAGCTCGTTGAATCCAGATTTGTTTGCTTCTCAGGAGAGAGTTTCCTTCTGTATTGCTTCTGTATTGCGTACTACCTGTAGATCTACAGCTATCAAACACAAGGAAACTGACCTGGTCGTGTGAAGTGTAGTATATTCTATGATGCTGTGACCGCATGCGGCCGTTGCCCCGCCCGACGCGCTAATAAACAAGCATCACTTTAAATCACTTGATCACCCCGCAAAGTCATTTCCTCCCGTTTCACGTTGAATTGATTTTATTGTCTCAGGAGACAGGGTCATTGTTTCTTCGCGTCTATATTATCCATCGATTACCCGCTCTGTGGGAGGGGAGTACATCCCACCCATCGATCCATTCATCCATAATATCCAACTACTAGTCCCTCTACTATCTTATCGTATACTTCCCATCGAGACCGCCACGATGGTCCACCCCGACGTCGACGAAACTCCCCTCTCTGCGGCGCAGCTGGAGCGCAGAAACTCTCTCGAGAAACACCTCCAATGTCGTCCAGACCAGCAGGATCTGAAGGAGCGTCACATCCTGCTTGATACCAATGTCTCTCCGTAAGTATACTCACTTCCCAGTATCAGCTGTGTACTCCGCTCCTTCCGGCTTATACCGGATCCGGAGCTTGGATGATTGCATATAGGTTCATTTTCATACATTTCATGAATTGTATGGTTTTGCATGCTGATTCGATGCGCAATGTATTAGATCCATCCAAGCCGCCCGGCAGGAACTCGCCCGTCAGCGCACGACGGATGCTTTGAAGAAGCAGTTGGAGCGTCGTCCGGACAGGGACGAATTAGTTGAGCGTACGTTACCCTGTATTCTTCTCTTTCTCCTTTCTTTTGTCCTGCTCGGCTTTATTCTATGTATCCCGCCATCAATCTAGCTAGCAATTACTAACCCCGCCTTCCCATCACAGGCAACATCCTCCCCTCTACCAATGCCGCTCCCGCATTGCAGGCCAACGCCCGGGAACTCGAACGGAACATGTTAGCAGACAATCTCGAGCACAAGATCCAGAACCGCCCGCAGCCGGAAGCGCTGATCAGCCAGGGCATCCTGGATGAGAGTGAGGATCCGAGAAGTCCGAGGGAGTAGATATCCCTAGAAGTGATGCGCAAGCACAATCGTCCGGAATTGGACACGGATGAATACGATAATACGGAGCGGGCGTTCGAAAGGGTATAATGGTGTTTCTCAGAAGTTGGCTGTCTTCTTTTTTTGGAACTTGATTATTCTTCCCTCCGTGCTGCAATGGCCGATGTCGATTACGACTCTTTATACACGTTTGGGCAGGGCAGATTGACAGGACTGGTCTCTCGTTGATGTACTGCTTCGATACGGTAATTTTGATTAGAAATACGAATATTATTCCGCTCATGCGTTCTGAGTTCTGCGGTTCCTCCCAGCTAGCTGTATCCTCTAGCCATTCGCCGCCGCAGACTCCCTAGTCAAAAAGAATAGGCATTGTACAAGACCTGTCACTACGTTGATGCGCTTCCAGTACTCTATCATGGCTGCACATTTCGACAAGTATTAATACTTGCTAGCAGTAAAGAGAGCTGAGCTGATAGAACTATACACCATGCACAAGGCTCATTATGAAGTTCGCCTAGCTCATTAAGCATTGATGCCATTGTCAAATATTGTACATGTAGAATTTTCATTCGTAACATTCATTTTTAACATGTCTTCACTTTTCTCTTTGAGTAGCCGAATATGGCTCTCAGAATAGCCGTCACCGATGAAAGGAAATTGCGTGCTTTTGAAAGAAACGTCATCCATCATGCCTACCTCCGCAGTTCATAAGAAAATCAACAGGAACAACCACCAGACAGACATCCGATTTTCCCATTCAGAATGATCGATCTTAGAAACTTTCAACCTCTTCCTTCGTCCCGCATGATAAATCAGGCATCCATCCCTTAGGCTTCTCGCTACCCCGTACGAGGATTCCGTACGCCGCGCGCTCGACCTTCTCCACGCTGTTCTGCATCACTTCCACCTTCTTGTACATGTCGCGCAGCATGTTGTGCCGACGCGGTACGTTGAGAGATTCGAACAGCGAGCGGATCTCGCGTAGGTCGACGACGATGTTGACCTGTTGAGAGGGGAGGGTAGGTAGGTCAGCTGTGTTTGTGTTTGGATGCTCTTCCGACTTGGACTCGACTGCGCCGCCCATGTTCGCTATCGAGGACTGTTCCGGAGCTGTAACTAGCTGCTGTTTCTCCCTCTCCTGTTGCTTCTGCACACCTGTCATCGACAACGCTGTGACTGCAAACCGCATCATCTCTCCTGTCAGATCAAAAAGACCCATCAGGTAATCTTCCTCCGTAATCAGGATCTCCGGGGGTAGCTGCGCGGCCACTTCATCGCGGGAGATGAGTTGCTGTGTCTGCACATAGTGCTGGAAGGAAAGAGCCTCGATGAATTCTTGAATTCCTCCACTGATCTGTCTCTGGTATCGCCAGGCGTTGATCCCCGATATGTCGGGGACGATGCTGCGGAAGAGGTCGAGAATCTGATTGAACCGGGTCTTGTTCTCTTTCGCGATGGAGGGAGGGACGGGGGCGTTGATTTTTCGGAGTCTAGACGAGTCAGTTCTTGCTCTGAAAGTTGATATTGGTTGCAGAAGGGTGAATGATATGCGTAAAAGAGCTCTAGCAAGTAGGGCGATGCGAATGCAGCTCTACTGACCTTTGAAGGGAAAAGATTCTGCATTGAAATGTTAATATTAGCATTACTTCAAAAGATGACCTAGGAACAAAGAACATACATCTTCTTGCTCAACGCGGTAATGTCCCGCGACGTCTTTATGACCCTCTCGCGCCGATCATGATGCTCGTCCAGCTCGTTGCGGAAGTGCTCGAAGATGGACTGTAGCGGGGAAGATGACTCTGCGACCGCAGTTTCCGCCTTGTTGGTGTTAGCCATGGCGATCGTCTTGGTATCGTGGTGGATCAGATGGCCGTCCCTGGATCTTTTAGCACCAGCCATGGACGTGGGAAAGAAGTTGAGAAGATGGTCTCATGGGTTGCAGGTGAGATGTCGTCAGTGCCTTGTCGGTATCTCCCAAGCTTTCTTCACCGCGGGGAGCTGCGGTGCACTAGACCGCCTTGGATTTAGTGCCTATACCTCGATCTATAGATAATGAGTTCATGTTTCCAATTTTTGTGCTAAGCAATTTTGTCATTCATTAATCACAATTGATGATTATAAAGTACTCCAGTCAGTATACTCGGATTTCAGAATGCTACCAGACTCACCAGGCTCATACCATCGACTCCCGGAGGGTTAACTGCTTCCTGAATCCCTAGCTACAACTACCAGCGAACCATGCATGTTATTGTTGAAGCGTATGAAATTAGAAAATAGAAACAGAAATTAGTTCATATAATCAATTAAATTAGATTCTAGATGCTTCGAAAATTTACAGTATAATAGATCATTGTTGATGTGTTCTGATTAATTGTTTAAATATACATATATATTTCTGTCTACCTGATGCGCTAGGAATCAAAATGGCAACTTTGAAAATAATACTTATCATTTGAGGCCAGGACAGCAAAAAGTTCGTCTGTCGCATCAATACAATCAACGAGATCTTATACTCCATTATCATTTTTTCCCCCCAACGCTATGTCACTTATTAAGATAAATCCCATCTAGACAACTAATAATACGAGGATTTTCCTCATCTATGAGCATTTCAACACCTCACTTCGCTACCGGAACTCTCTGGTATCGGAATGCTGAGATCTCATCATAAGATTAAGTATGAATAATCGTCCACCAAACTTAATATTTCTCAGTCACTCCCGGCTTCTATGTCTTCCTCATTTTGCGGTATTTCGGGATTCCCCCACTGTTAAGGAGATCTCTACTGGCAATGCTCTCACCTGCTCGGAAATGTATGGCGTAGCTAACCCACGCGCATCATGTAGATAGCTAAGAGAATACAAGCTTAAGAGTCTCCAAGAAACCAAATAAACTGAGTATAATTCTTGACGCACCAAGACAGAAGAAAGTATAATAATCCCCACAGATTGACATTTTTGTAGGAAGATCGGATACCGTCTGTTAGGAGCCAATTATTACTACAGATCGAATGTGCCAGGTTACATGGTAGGAAATTTCTAGTACTATGTGCTAAACAATTAAAATAGATAGACATATTGCCTCATGAACATCCATCCTTCCATTATCTCATATATTAGGAGCCACATAAGATAGGAACAGATATCGTGTGGCTGTTTTTGCTATAATGCCAACCTGGACATGAAGAAAGCTTTCAGCAGGGTTTGGACACGTGCAAAGGGCATCTCTTATGCCTTTTCAGTGGACGCGTCAGCCGTCACAGAAGTGCTAACGGCCTCCTTGGGTATTTCAGAAGTAGTCTCCTCATCAGAGGAACTGGGCACATCGTCGGCTTGTAAAGTCTGTGCCTGCTCCTTGTCCTTCAGGGTATCCTTCATGAACAGAAGGTCCACTCCCTCGAGAGAGTGGCCGCGGGTCTCGGGACAAGCGAAGAAGACTGATATATTGTCAGCCTGGTGCAAGAGAGATAACCGAAAGAAAATGATAACTACTCACCAAATGGAATAGCAATAAAGTTAAAGACCAAGAACCAAATCCAGGCCTTGAAACCGACGCTCTTGTCGGCTATAGCAATCGGACCGGCAAAGACGGTTATGAAAGCCATGATCCACTGGCAGGAAACGCTGAGCGCGAATCCGATGTGGCGGTAGCGGAGAGGCATGATTTCGGACGCGTAGACATACTAAATGGAACATCCAATTAGCACTAATGAAGTATTGTAGTTTGATAAAGATGCTGGTCCTTACCGTCACAGGACCCCACGTAGGGCCGAAGACAGCAATCCAGCAGAACAGCATAGCCGCAGCCGCAGCGCCTGTCTGCTGGCCAGGATGGGAGAGCAGGCCAATGAAGGCTGCCATGAAAATGGTCTGGCCGATAGCTCCAGCAATCAACCACGTTCGGCGTCCCAGCTTCTCCATGTAGAAGACACCGAGGTAATTGGTGAGAGCAAGCACTGTATTCGCGACGGCGGCGAGCGCAGATGCTGTAATGGAGGGAAGGCCAATATACACCTTTCGCGCGTCAGTATCATTTTCTACAACAACACGAAAACCGAGCGCACCTGGAAAATAGTCGTAGTATAGTAAAAGATCATATCGATACCCATCAAGTACGCCACTCCGATCAAGATCATACCCGTCCTGATACGACGAGCGGCCTGTACGTCCGAGGTGTCCCAGAAGAAATCCTTGATGCTCAGACTGGCAGTGTCTGCATTTTCAAGTACCAGCGACGCCAAGATGTCCCTCTTGGCCTTCGTGACACGAGAATCAGTGACAGCTGCTCCGTACAGACGTTCCAGGATCTGGTCACCCTGGGTATCATCTCCTGTGGCATAGCAGTAACGGGGAGTTTCAGGGAGTGGCCACAGAACCGCCATACCGCACAGAGACCAGAAGATCTGGAAAGCAACCGGGAAGCGCCATACAGCCTGGGAGTGGGCAAAGGTCATGCCAAAGTCGCTTTTGCACTGTTAGTTATCAGGCAAATCGATTACGAACGGACTGAGAGGCAGAACTTACATCCAGTAGGCAATAGCAACACCAAGTGAGGCCGCAGCAATCATTGCATTGACCCCTCTTCCGCGGTGGCGGGTTTCAGTAGCCATCTCGGCGACGTAGACGGGAATCATGGAAGTCATGATGCCATTTCCAACGCCCTGGTTTCATTAGCATTGAATTTCCTAAACTACTAGGGTCGTAATCTTCCTTACAATAATGACTCTGCCCGCAACTACTCGTATGTTAACACATGCCGTATGCTTGACAATTACTGGATGACATACTCAACTGGCCATAGCTGTACGATGACGCCGAGATAATCGTTCCAATGATTTCGATGATATTAGACACCAGAATCCATGTTCGTCGACCCAGGCGCAGACCGAAGGTGGAGATGATCATACATCCCAACCATGATGCCAACAGGAAGCTGGATGTCACCATAGACAGCTTGTAAGTATCCGTTGGGTTCTTTTACCCCGGTAAGTGTAAGCTTCTACCGTAGCTACCAAGTTATCATGGAATAGAACACTTACACCAATGGTATTTTGAAACTCGGGCGTCAACAGGATACCACCTAACACACCAGCATCCCAACCGAAGGTGATGAACCCCAAACTACCTGCTAGAATAGCATTGCGGTAGACCTTGCTTCCTGGTGCAGACCCCATGTTTTCTCTCAATAACCGACACAATTGGGAAATAGAGAGAATATCGAAAAGCAAAGTGACAACCGGAAAGATACCGGTGAATGCTCCGCACTTGCACGCAGGGGGAAGTTCAGAACTTGGAGAAAGAAACTTCTTAGACTACGGGGCGACGAGATTTCTTTCTAAATGACAGTTTACGCTAACGGTCTGATCCATGAACCACCCCCTGGGTGACAAGATCGGCATGGTCTTGAACTACCAAAAATTCGGCGTCCAGGATATCGGTTGCGCTATAATTGCTCCAAAACATTATCGCTCTCGCGTGGCGGTACTGTAAACTAGCATCTAGACATCTGCCAGGGAGTGGGGTTCTGTACAAAAGAAGAAACACTGACCGATAGCCTTCTAGTCCGTCTGTTAAGTTTTAACTTTCAACAGCCTTTGCCGCTTCGGATCTCCACCGAATTCCAACAGTTGAGCGATCATACGCGGGAGTGTCAGCTGAACCCTTTTTTCCCACGTTCCGCGAATCATGCCGCATTATGCATTTAGAGGATGCAATTAGAGTTAAGAAAAAAAATGGGATGTTAGGTATATGATCAGCTACCTGCCTCCTGCTGATCCTTTTCTGCAGACGGCATCTCATGTGCATTTAGAAAAATGCCATAGCTTCCCCCAGGGTACCAATTTGGATTGGTTTCTTCAGACTAACGGTCAAAACGACTAGATTAGACGTTCACAATAATGCCTCCCCGGAAAACGCTTCTGCCAGGGGCACAATGTTTTCACATTTTCTATAGCGCTCTCCTATTCGGGTAACCTTCAAGCTTTTTGTTGGTCAAGGTAAGGTTCAGTTGAGACTGGACCAGTTCTCCATCCCGCATAGTACTAGTATAGGCTAGCATGATATCCATTAGTATCGGCCGAAAGACTTTCCTTGAACTGGTTAAAGCAGGACCAAAAAAACTGAATCTTCCGGGTGGCGTTGATGGCGTTCTGCGGCATGTCTACTTGTACTTAAATCTACTTTAGCACTAGTATAACCCACTGGAGGCGCCGGCCGGAATCCACAATCCGGGCACCTGCCTAGGTAGCTTAGGTACAGGATAGCTCGAGTGTGCTAACTAATGCAGGCGCTAGCTTGAGGATGCCTGTAAATATTCACGAAAACTCTAAAGAGAACCAACCATACCAGTATGGACAGAAAACCGAGGCATGAGAAGCAGTCGACCCAAACGAATCTGCACGCTAGGTTGATCACGTCCACACCACGTTCTGCCGACGTTCCTCCGGATCCTAAAAAGTAATCTGTTCCATGCTCCTCGTGCCATCTTATGCAGGTGTCATGAAATGGGCCCACGTTCTTTCGGCCCAGAACCCGAGGTGAACGCGACTGTCTCCCATAGTTATCTCAAGAGGATCCCATGTCATGGAGGATACGGAAGACAGAGATGAAGTGCTCTATGCGTGGCTCCAACGGAACACCGTCTACTCGAACACACTTTGTGCTACGCAGTAGATTGGATCTCTCTACTGCTATGATTGTCGAGTCGACCACCTTGTGCCAACTACCGATAGCTGCACAGTCCCCTCTAGTCTATGCACCTTGAAATTATGCGTTGGTTGTGAGCAATGGCTCCTGTTCTTGTTGTCCCCTACTCAAGAAATTGGACCCATGCTCATTATTCTCCACTTTGAAACCGAACTTGTCCATAAGAAGAGGACAAAGATAAAAGTGAATTACATAACCAAATAAACTCGCCTAGAACGAAGGGGGGAATACCTCAGAATAATACTACAGGCTAAAGGAACCAAAGGCTAATGGGAAATTACGAAACAGGGGCCCGTTTCTCAATGCGGACCCAAAGGTCTTTCCAGAATCCAACCCCGCCCTTGACAACAAACTCAGCTGGCCTTTCCTTATTCAAAACTTCTACGCGGAACTTGCGAAAGAACTAGTTTCAGATTCCTGTTAGCCTGTAACTGACTAGCCAGGTGGTTACAGTGGAGAGAAGAAAGCGTTACCTGCAGGGGGCCCTTGTACATCTCCATCAGAGCGATATCGCGGCCAAGACACACCCGCGCCCCGTATCCGAACGCCATGTTATACTTGTTGAATTCTTTAGCCTTGACGGGGTCGAGCCACCGTTCCGGGTGGAACGCCTCCGCATCTTCCCCGTAGATGTTCTGATCGCGGTGGACGATCCACGGGTTGCAGGTCACTTCGGTACCAGGTGGCACGAATTTGCCGGCCAGAGTCAGTCCACGTTCTCCAGCGGTGCGAGGGAAGATGTTCGGAGCGGACGGCCAGAGACGCATGGCTTCCTTGACCACGGCAATGTAGTACGGGCAGTGAGCGATCACTTCCTCATACTGTGGAATCTCAGAAAGGTGTCCGGCCCGTGTGGCATTATCGATCTCTGCCATCAGCTTCTCATATACATCTGGATTGTTGAAGATAAGAGTCATCATTCCCTGGAAGGCGGTTCCCGTCGTGTCTGCACCGGCCAGGAGAACCAGCAGGATCTCGGCCCTGATGTAGTCCATGTCCAGTGGCTTGCCATCTTCCGTTCGGGCGTCAAGGAAACTGCATAATCCAGGTCAGCAGATTTCGTATTTATTCCCAGTAAGAAGTGATAGAACCTACGTCTGTAGCAAGTCAGTTCTCGACATAGCATTTCCGGATTCCATGTCCTCGACCCGCTCCTTGAGAAGTCGGTCGCGGAAGCGCATCAAGGTACCAATACCGGACTCTTGTTCGGGGCTCGCAACCAAGTACTTCTTTCCAACCCAGGTAGTCTTGATCCAGGTCGTGAACGGATGAAGACGGGCCATCAGACCAAAAGCGGGGAGGCCATCGTGGAAGCCTTTGATGAGACCGCCAACATCATCTCCCTTTTCCGTGAAACCGAATGGCGCACCAAATCCAACCTCTGAGATAATATCATATGCCATGTAGACAGCCCACGGCGCAAAGTCGAACTTCTCGCCGGTCTTCGCGAATTTCTCCTCCATCTTGGAAATCCACTCCTCGATGCGGAGGTCAAACAATGGTTCCATCTTCTTGACGTTGGTGAAGCTGTAAGGGCCGGCGGCGATCTTCCTATAGAACGCATGCTTTTTGTGCTCACGCATATTGAACAGCGATTCGGTCTTGCCGAAACTGCCCGTGATATAATGGGCCGTCTTGTCGGCGTACCGGTCATAGATCTCAGGGAGTTTCGTAGCATCGCTCACGATGAGCAAGGTCGGGGTAATCCGGACGACGGGTCCTGAATATCGATCAGACTTCGTTGAGACAGTGCAATGGTTACTATAGACTTGATGGAAACTTACCATATTTCTTGTGGAGGTTATAGACCACGAGATACTCATCTCCTCTCAGGTTGTAGTACGCAATCCACAGGCGTGTTACTGACGCCCAAAATGGACCCGGGAACTTAGCAAGTGGGTGAAAGAATCGGTAGTACACAATCTGCCAGAGGAATCTGAGAGTATAATAGCTCAGCACGAGCGGGACAATACTGCCGAGCTTGAGGAGTGAGAGCACGCTGAAATCTCCGGTCGGCATCTTGAAGCACTGCAATAAGGATAATTATGACGCATATGCAGCTCACATAGAAGGGCACGATGTTGATCCTTTGTGACCCCAAGTTCACTGCGGAGGTCAATTGCGACCACGAGGGACGAACGCTCCGATAACTACGAGGAGCTGATCAAGGGGCCCCAAGCCACCACTGCGTTTATCGCGAATAATAATGACGGGAGCCGGTAACTTACAGGAGAAAACATTAATAATGCCATCCCCTCAAATGGTTTGGGGAATTGGGGGTAGCCAGGTGGACGCAGTATGGGGCATCGTCCAACAGACTAACCGGCGAATGCACAAAAAGAGTATTACTAGGAATAATGCTCCTGCACGCTCAGGAGGTCCTGACGTTGTCGAGTATAGCAAAAGATCATCCAAGTGTACCATACTCAACAGCAGCTAGTAAGTGATCTCGCTACTAGTCGACTCAGTTGTCCCTCATCTGCAGATTCCGGGAACGTCCGAACTGCTCCACCTAAAAAAGATACCTCGAAGTTCGCCCAAGTTGGCTCATATTCGAAATCGGCCGTGTTAGCCTGTGTGGGAAAGACCTGAAAATGATCTGCGCTTCCGGCGTCGCGGACCCTGGGCTGCGGCGCAGCATCTGAGCAGCGAGACCAGACGCCAAATGAGGACGTCGCCATGGTTTTCTTTCTTTTTCTCCCCGGTGAACGAGTTAGAGACTGGCGCCACAAAGCCCCTGGACGTTAGGACCGCAATAGCCGAGAAGCTGAAGATCCCACGAAGTCTTGTCTTGAAGAATCCTTTTTTGCTCGTGTTCATTTTAGGTTTCTCCGAGTGTCGCAGCCGAATCCTTGAGACTTTTGGCTAACTGTCGGCGGCCCAGCCCGATGGAACTTTACCCAGGGACCAGTTTATTCGCTTGGAGGCGCCGTCAATTGATCAAGATCCGTGGGTCTCCACCTCCCGCAGGACGCCATGAAGCGATCTTTGCGCCTTAATGAGCAGAGAATAGCGGAAACTGGTGGGGATTATAATGCTAGTTAGTTCAACGACAACGGACCGCGGAACCGGGGGGCTGATAGCCGGACCAGGTTCTCTGAGCCGTGCGAGGCACCAGGAACAGATCTGCCTTGGAATTATTCATGCAAATTCGAGACTACGTTTGGACCCTGTTGTGCGCGAGTGTTCTAGCACTCCTTGGTCTTGGTAGTCGTCGGTGCTCTGCGGCATACTCAATGGG
The DNA here is from genome assembly GCA_003116535.1 of Paecilomyces niveus. Lineage (NCBI taxonomy): Eukaryota > Fungi > Ascomycota > Eurotiomycetes > Eurotiales > Thermoascaceae > Paecilomyces > Paecilomyces niveus. Next base: position 137,410 of record QEIL01000072.1, read on the forward strand.
TAAGATCGTCGTTCTGAAGATCCAGTCGGAGACACATGAGTTCCCGACCTGATACCGGTCTTCACGGGAAGCGAGCATGTAGAGACATATCAAACAGGTTCAAAGAGGATTAAAGGGGAAAAGAAAAACGGGCAGAAACTTTAAACGTATACGGCCTTGTCAGGTGTTGCAGACTCTATAGTCATGAACCAGGGGATGAAGGTTGTCATGATATGTCCAGGTTGCACATCAGGGGCGATTTGCTAGTTATATGCTATTGAATCTCCTGCAGTCAGTTAGGATTTCGATCGTTTGCAGCTGTTTCTTTTGTTTCTGCTTTTCTGAAGGTCCTTCCTTTCCTTCGTTGCAGTGGACTGTGTCCCAGCAACATGGCGACGACTGCAGCCAGTACATCGAGCGGGCCCCCGGTAGGGCATACGGTCAACACGGTGGCCATTGTCTTTGGAGTGGTAACTATTTGTGTCATGACTATCCGGTTGTACGGCCGTATAGCTCTGGTTCATGCAGTTGGAGTGGATGATGGTTCGTTGTACACCCTCCAGAGCAGGATCTGAGACAGTCGCACTGACATGGATCACAGTTCTGATGTTGATTGCAAGTGTACGAGTCCCGTTGTTCAATTATTCCCAACCTCGCCTCACTGTCTGTTAGATACTGTCATGGGGCTTCATCATCGCAACCATTTTATGTAAGAATGCTTCCATCTTCGCTGACAGGAGTATTGTGACTGACCTAGATTAGCGGTCCATTATGGTCTGGGAAATCATATCGAGGTGGTCTTGGAGATGGGAACAATCACGACTTACGCCAAGGTGAGAGAGCCCCTTTCCAGCATTGAGATGGTGCCGTTTCTGATATATCAGTTGTAGGTTGTCTGGATTTCTTCAATCTTCTATAATGCCACCTTGGGCTTCATTAAGACGTCAGTCCTATCTCTGTATTCCCGCCTGGGAGACTCATCTCTCCGGGTGATGGCATATATTATGATTGCCGTGGTAGCTTGCCAGGCTACGGGTAATGTGCTGGTGTGTATCTTCCAGTGCAATCCGATCCCGGCCGCGTGGGATACCTCTATCACGCACAAAAAGTGTGTCAACATCAACGCCTTCTATCTGGCCAATGCGGCTACCAACATCACAACCGACCTAATCACCTATTGTCTGCCGTGGAATACTGTGCGAAAATTGCAGATGCCGCGGAAGCAAAAGATTGCCGTTGGAGTCATGTTGTGCCTTGGTCTCCTAGCGTGCGTTTCCTCGATCGTTCGTATCACTTATATTCCAAGAATGCTTTCCTCTTCCGACTCCACCTACGTGATTTCCAATGCTATGTACTGGTCGGTTATCGAGACCAATATCGGCATCCTGGCGGCGTCCATACCATCCATGAAGGTGGTAGCCGTCACCTTCCTTCCCAAGTTGCTTCTGGACTCCTCGTACCGATATGGTGGGAAGGGTAGCAACAGTCACAGTGGCTTCCTCCATCGCAGCACCAACAGCAAGGGAGGCTTCAACAAGCTCTCCGCTGCGCGAGCCGATCCAAATTCCGAAATCAGACGGGAAGACCTCAAGGGTCACGAATTGACCACAAACATTACGGCTGTGGACAATTCTTCAGATAACATCGAGCTATCCCACGGCTATGGTGGTAGGAATTCGGATCATGGGAGCGAGGAGCGCATCGTTGATCCCGCTTCTCATCAAAATACTACAACCCCTTGGAACGGCGGTATCATGCGGACAACAGAGCTGACCACTGAGGTGGAAAATATATCACCACCCGCAAGGAAGTGAACCTGTTCCAGGCCATTTCGCTGTAATCGAAGCTAGGTGGGAACTGGGCGGGACCTCCGAAGACGCATCTTGGTATCGAGATACAGTCCTTTCTTTTGTGAGATATTGTATGATACATAGTAAATTAAAATACCCCTTAGCACCCTGGAAGAGGCGTTATTCATATTGCAAGAGGAATATCCTCTAATTGTAGTGGGATGAATATAAATTCAACCGCCGTACTGGTTTCGAAATTGTGGTATATTTCCAACTAGACTATCCAGAAATACTATATGTAGGACCATTTAGAAGTTTATTAATTCTAGATGCGACCAAGAAAACCCAGGATGAACTATGATGGGTTTATGGGAGGCAATGATATATAACTGAGGCAGCTGTCAAGTCTTTCTTACTAAAGTGACCTTCTGTCGGCGCCAGGAGATTACCTGCATAGGTGACCTGTCATATCGCCGTTTGTGGCAGATTCTTTGTGCCATAGAACCTACTAGATCAGTAGGATCTAGCTTCTTTGTCTAATTAGGAGGTTAAATATGGGTTCAAATCCCCCCTAAATCTAGTCTTCAAGCAATGCAGAGGATTTAATCCCGAATGCCTAGTTCATCATTTTCATTGCTTCCGTGCCCTAGGATTCGACACCTTCCTACTTTGACATATACACAAACCAGTATGATCCGACCGAAATTCCAAAACTATCGGGTTCATGAGATTCTGTGTCAAGTTCCACAAGTTCCTCCTATTCTCCTGGAGCACATATTTGTTTCACGCACACCCAGAAACATCTCTTTTGAGAAATGAAAACTCTTCCCCCCGTTCTCTGCAGTCGCAATTGGGTGGAAGCAGCGTGCTTAGCTTCAGGAGGCTGCAGACTGTAGACTCACCTAAAGAGGCAGTTGTTCTCCGTCTGTCCAAGGTCACTAGCGGGAACTTTTCAGACTTTCTCGGGGCCTTACCGAAACCACTTTTATAGCTCCACAGCGCCTGTGGAGAAAACGAGCGGTAGAAAATCTCTCCCTCTATACCTCCCTCGGATATCTTCTTCCGTGCAGAAACTTCATCTATACAAGTTCAATGGGTAAGAGGTTGTTATGTTAGCGGCAACTGGAGTGAACTACCACGAGGACGTCTGTTAGATCCGGAGAATCAGAGTTCAAAGCGGGACGGATACACGGGAGACAACACCATATAGTACTCAGACATGCCGATCTCTATCATAGAACAGTTTTAGAGTTTCTGTGGCGGAGCTAGTTTGACTTGGATAGTGAATAGTGATCATCAGCATCCTGCAAGATTTACCTGGCTGTGTGCGAAGCCATCGCCTTTCCACATCATATCCATGTTTGTCCTGTCGTACGGAGTTGATAGCTATTTTAATAACTGGTCAAGAAATCTCATTCCTTTGATGAACTGATCCCACAGACTCATTTATCCGGACCGGTACTAGGATTGTGTCTTGGTGTATCTAATATAAGTTGTGGTGCCGAGAAACCATGAGTATCAGTGCCTTCCAGCGCGCCCACACCGCCTTCGGGGTGTGGGTGCGCCACACCGTAACCGTGAACCACAGCGTAACCGTGAATTTGAAGCTATTCAAGATATTTACATGATTTATCAACGC